>APFE030318961.1:0-53096 GCA_000404065.3 Pinus taeda
TCATTGTAATGCATGACCTGGAGGTGAGCGGTGAAGGCTCACTTGGCCGGATTGGCCAGGGTTTTGGCCAAGGATAATGAAATTTCATTATGATTGGGTTTTTCCCCGGATTTGGGTTTTCCCGGATAAACATGTGTATTTATGTGTTTATGGTTATTGCTGGTTAATTTTATATTTATTCATCTCGGTAATTAATTTATGTTCTTGGGTAAATTTCTTAACAATTGGTATCAGAGCCATGGTTGAGGGTTTGGGCTTCGAATGTATGCCTTCAATGAAGGATTTATTTTAGCCCAATGGAAATGGTGTTGCAGAGAGCAGTCCTGTAACAGAGCCATGGCTGACTTCATTCAAGGAGTAGAGCAACTTCATTTCTGATTTGAAGGAATCAGAGAGGAAAGCATTGCAGGAGTTGAAATGCGAGATCAAGGAAGCAATCACGAAAAATGAATTCAGCGAGCATGAAAACGTGAAATCTGATGGGATCAAGAATTGAACCCGTCACCTGTTGAGAGGATGGATCAAAATCATAGCAGCAGTAAACAAAAAAAAAAATAATAATTAATGAAGTCAAAATTATTGCATGTAAATAGGCATACTACTATAAGACCTGGTAAGGCAAGTGTACCCCTCGGTGATCACCGGTAAAGTTAGGGTTAGACCTAGGTGATAGGGGGGATGTCGGATTAACAATACCTCGAGTAAAAACTTTGAGGGGGTAAGAGATAGAGTGAGCAGGATTGTCTTACTTAGCAGTTTTGGCTAGAGTTAGTCAAGGAACTCCCCAAGTCAAGTTTAAGGGGGGAAATTGTTAGGTAAACTTGACTCAGGATAGAATCAAAAGTTGACGAGGTTAAATAATGATGGTTTTGGGGCACATGGTATTGTGCACCCATGGTATTCTGCCCGTGGTATTATATGTAATGGAGCCTATAAAAGGCTGGAAGAACTTCATTGTAATGCATGGCCTGGAGGTGAGCGGTGAAGGCTCACTTGGCCGGATTGGCCAGGGTTTTGGCCAAGGATAATGAAATTTCATTATGATTGGGTTTTTCCCCGGATTATGCCTAGATCTGGAGGGGGCCAACAGATGTCCTACAGGCCTTCCTTTTTTGTATGGCTCACACGGTAGTTAATCATGGTAGAGGATTGGCCGTATAGCGGGACTGACTTCTGTAGTGATCCTAACATACCACTCCCATGTTAGGTAAACTTGACTCAGGATAGAGTCAAAAGTTGACGAGGTTAAATAGTGATGGTTTTGGGGCACATGGTATTGTGCACCCATGGTATTCTGCCCGTGGTATTATATGTAATGGAGCCTATAAAAGGCTGGAAGGACTTCATTGTAATGCATGACCTGGAGGTGAGCGGTAAAGGCTCACTTGGCCGGATTGGCCAGGGTTTTGGCCAAGGATAATGAAATTTCATTATGATTGGGTTTTTCCCCAGATTTGGGTTTTCCCGGATAAACATGTGTATTTATGTGTTTATGGTTATTGCTGGTTAATTTTATATTTATTCATCTCGGTAATTAATTTATGTTCTTGGGTAAATTTCTTAACAATTGGTATCAGAGCCATGGTTGAGGGTTTGGGCTTCGAATGTATGCCTTCAATGAAGGATTTATTTTAGCCCAATGGAAATGGTGTTGCAGAGAGCAGTCCTGTAACAGAGCCATGGCTGACTTCATTCAAGGAGTAGAGCAACTTCATTTCTGATTTGAAGGAATCAGAGAGGAAAGCATTGCAGGAGTTGAAATGCGAGATCAAGGAAGCAATCACGAAAAATGAATTCAGCGAGCATGAAAACGTGAAATCTGATGGGATCAAGAATTGAACCCGTCACCTGTTGAGAGGATGGATCAAAATCATAGCAGCAGTAAACAAAAAAAAAAATAATAATTAATGAAGTCAAAATTATTGCATGTAAATGGGCATACTACTGTAAGACCTGGTAAGGCATGTGTACCCCTTGGTGATCACCGGTAAAGTCTGGGTTAGACCTAGGTGATAGGGAGGGTGTCAGGTTAACAATACCCCCAGTAAAAACTTTGAGGGGCGTAAGAGCTAGAGTGAGCGGGATTGTCTCACTTAGCAGGTTTGGCTAGAGTTAGTCAAGGAACCCCAAGTCAAGTTTAAGGGGGGAAATTGTTAGGTAAACTTGACTCAGGATAGAGTCAAAAAGTTGACGAGGTTAAATAGTGATGGTTTTGGGGCACATGGTATTGTACACCCATGGTATTCTGCCCGTGGTATTATATGTAATGGAGCCTATAAAAGGCTGGAAGGACTTCATTGTAAAGCATGGCCTGGAGGTGAGCGGTGAAGGCTCACCTGGCCGAATTGGCCAGGGTTTTGGCCAAGGATAATGAAATTTCATTATGATTGGGTTTTTCCCCGGATTTGGGGTTTTCCCAGATAAACATGTGTATTTATGTGTTTATGGTTATTGCTGGTTAATTTTATATTTATTCCTCTCAGTAATTATTTATGTTGTGCAGTAAATTCTTAACATCCCAGAGGGAGAAGACTATGATGATGGAGGTGAGAAAACATTTTTTTTTTTGGTTTTTTATTGTTTTTTCATATATGTATTCGTGAAATATTGACCTTGTAATTGTAGATGTTGGACCGAAAAGACCAATGGGGATGTCCCCTATAGCTAGACATGTGGCTCAATAGTTTGAGGTTGCTCCTTATCAGGAAGGAGTGGAAAATGAAGAGGAGATTGCTCGAAATCTATAGGGCCTAACTAGAGGAATCCCAAAGTATGCCTAGATCAAGGATATTCCTCATTGTTATCAGAGGAAAATAGTGGGAGTGTCAGATCATATTCGACAGTTACTGACTCATGTAGTACGAGTAGTAACATGTTATCATGATCACCATGCAGAGTAGTCCATAGTTTAGCATTTACAGTTTTGAGGCCTACGAGCCACGGATGTATTCAGAACACATATATTATTTTTTGGGTGTTGATGTATCACACTCAAACATTATCGATATATATATATATGCTATATTTCATATGTATATGCTATATTTCTTGTTTATTATGATACAATGTTTTTTCACATATTTTGTAAATGTTTGTCTAAAACATAATTATCCAATGCATTTGTTAATGTATTCATATGCCTAAGAATGTGATGATATGTGATGTAATCAAAATTTCTTTCCAAGAGACGAATACACAAATACATTCTCAATATCTTACGGTTTTTGATAGAATATTGCCCATTAAGCTGAAGAACAACAAGTTGCAAATCAAGGTTAACAACCATTTCTCGAATGTGAAGAGCAATGGCTTCTGACAAGAGTTCGAAAACTATGCTATATTCAACAATGTTATTAGTTCTTTGACCCAAACAAATACCTTGAATATCAATCAACTCACCATGAGGAGCATAAATATCCCATGCCGCGGATGATAGATTCTAGGTACTATGGAAATCACCATCAGCGAAACCGACATAAGGAGTCACAGACATCAGCAAAGCAGGTGAAGACATAATAAACAGGAAATTTTCTTGAAAAAACACACCAAACCAAACTGCAAAAACTGAATAACGCACTTATGTACACAAGTAACCATGCAAGATGACTCACTCATAATAGTTTTTGAGATACAACCCATTGCGAGGCTTGCTCAAAGGATTACCCTCATAATCAATTAGCTCATAGGCCCCTTTTTGTAATACACGCTTGACAATATAGGGCCCATGCCACATGGGTTCAAAATTACCTGCCCCTAGCTTATCGTTAGCTTGGTTGTATAGAAAGACCAAATCACCTTTACAAAAAGAACGAGGAGAGACCGACTAATCAAAATAGGATTTACCTCTACTTTTCTGAGCTTCAATGACTAAAGTAGTGAGACAACAGGTTTCATCCAGTAATTCCAAATATAGGAGACGCTCTTCATGAGGTGAGGTTTCAGGGAGTAGTTCGACAGCCAATTTGAGTGAGGGAATTTCACATTCAATCGGTAGCATAGCTTCTATACCATAGACGAGCTAGAAAGGTGTGAATCCAGTTGCGTCTTTAATAGAGGTTCGATAGGCCCACAAAGCTGAAAAAAGCATGATATGTCAATTGGATTTGTGCATCCCAATGGTGCGCTAACGCATAGTAACTAAAACTTTGTTTACTGCTTCAACTTGGTTGTTGGCCTGAGGGTAATATAGAGTTGAGTTGTCGTGACACAAGCCCAATTTCGAAGTCATCTCAGCCATCATATAATCGCAAAAATGGGATCCATGGTAAGTGACAATGGCTTGAGGCACTCCAAGCATGGAAATCACATTATTGAATAGAAATTGCACTGCCATTTTACCGCCAACTGAGTATGTAGGCATCGCTTCAGCCCATTTGGTGAAGTAATCCATGGAAACGATAATATAACCATGCCCCCCCACCAAACAAGGGTTACATGTCATAAAATCAATGCCCCATTTGGCAAAGGGACCAATAGTAATAACGGGGTGAAGGAGAGCGGGTAGGGTGCACATTTTCTGCTAATAAATATGGCACTGGTGGCATTTGCGGAAAGCTAGAATGCAATCCTTAAGAATGGAGGCCCAGAAATAACCAACACAAGGGATATTTTGAGCAGTGGCATAGCCAGACAGATGACCACCACAAGTGCCAGAATGGAAGTCATTTAAGACTCTTTCAGCCTCATTGAGAGTTCAAGATCGGGGAAGAACTGAATCAACATCGATGCGGTATAAAGTATCCCCAATGATTCGGTAAGGTTGGGATTGATGCCGAATGCATTGGCGATCATCCTTGGACAATGCAGACCAAAAGGTAGAAGTTTGGAGATACACGATAATATCACCGTACCAAGGACCAAGAGTGCTAATCAGAAAGAGAGTCTCATTGGGTAACTGCTCATCGGCACCACTAGGAAGAGAAGCAGAGGGAAAGGAGAAAATTAACTCAGAAAATACAAGTGATTTCTTTGATTTGGCAGTAGTGAACACCAAATCGAATTCCTGGAGGATGAAAATCCACTTGGAATATTTTCCCCCGAGCAACTTGACGAGTCAAAATATATGTCATGGGGTTGCATAAAAAATCACGGTTGTAGTGGAGAGGAGAATATAATGTCGAAAGCGTTGAAAAGCCTAAAAAACATCGAAAGCCAATTTCCAGACATGAGAATAACGGGTCTCAGCATCGAGGAGATTGTGTCTAAGGTAATAAATGACATGTTCATGACCTTCGTTGTCATCTTGTACTAGAACCATAGCAATAGTGCTAGAAGTTGTAGCTAGCTAAAGGAAATAATCATGATGATAGTTCAGAGGGTGTAATAAAGCAGCATTAATGAGGAAATCTTTCAAGTCATCAAAAGACTTTTGGGTAGTCTCATCCCAATGAAACAGAGTTCCTTGCTTAAGCAATTGAGTTAACCTTGAAGCTAGCTCAACATAGTTGGGCACAAAGCGATGAAGGAAATTTGCTTTCCCTTGCAGACTCTGTAATTGATGCAATGAAGAGGAAGGGGGTAAATTAAAAATAGCCTCGACTTTGAGAGGATCAAGATGAATACAATCCTTCGAAACAATAAAAATGATGAGTTGTCCAGACTCAACACAAAAGACACACTTATGTGAATTAAGTCGAATATTATAGTGTTGACAACGGATAAAGATATGTTAAAGGTGATTGGGATGGTCATGGCACTTACGTGAATGAGAAGGAAGATCATCCAAATAAGTTTTGGGTGTGGAGCCTGATTATCTTCTATATTCAAAGGTTTCAGCTGAATGTATACCCCAGGAATATTATACACCCCTCAATGCGAGGAGGTGGGGGGTGGGGGCTTCTCCCCCACGCGGGGGTTTGGGTAGGCCGATCCCCCCTGGCTAGGGGGTCTGGAGGCTAGCAGTCCCTGGGCAAGGGTATGGGGGAAGCACCCCCGAAGCTAAAAATAGATGTAAAATTTCCTTGTAAAAGTCTAGTAATTTCTAGTCAATCTGGGTTGTTCATTAGGCGAATGATCTGATAGTAGAAGTTATGTTTAATTTAGGGGTTTTGCGTCTATGTATATATGTATTCTGAGTGAGGAAAAGAAAGGAGATTGAGATCAAAGAGGGAGTTACAGCAGATCTGTTGTAGGTTGTATCTCTTCAGTTTGCTGGATAATATAATAAAAGAAGGACTAACTATTTCTCTGTGGATGTAGCCCAAACTAGGTGAACCACGTATATCTGTGTCTCTCTTGTTTTATGTGTTTATATTTCTGCAATATTTTATGTGTTCCATTTCTCTGTAATATATAATTTTCTAACAATAAGGTTGAACGATGTTTCTAATGTCATGAAAATCATAAGACATTGCCAAATGGAATGTAGTCGTAGAATTCTTAAGGCCAAAAGGGAGCTTTTTATATGAAAAATTCCCCCATGGATAGATAAAGGAGGTCTTGTTTTGATCAATGGGTGCAATGTTTATCTCATTATAACCAAATAAGTCATCCATAAAGGACAAAATCTCACTCCCAGCACATTCATCTATAATCTGGTCTATAAAAGGAGTGGCATAATTGTCCTTTGGACAGGCACGATTAATGTCATGGTAATCAACACAAAACCGAATGGTGCTTTGATTCTTAGTCACCAGTACAAGATTGGACACCCAATCTATCAGAGGAATAGAATAAATAAATCCAACTTTAATAAGTTTTTCAACTTCCCCCTTAATGGTGACACTTTTCTAGGGTGCACAGGACGAAGTCGTTGGTGAATGAGCTTCATGTCAGGATAAGTCGAAATTTTGTGCATGACTATACTTGGGTCAATTCCAAGCATTTCTTCATATGACCATGAAAAAACATCTCGAAACTCTTGAAACAGACAAGTATAAAGCTTGATCTCATCAAGAGAACAAGTTACCCCAATATGCACATTTTCAACGATATAGATCTTAACAGAAATGTTAATAGGCATCATTTGGGTAATATTACCCATGTTCCCTTCTGACCAAACTTCATAGGTCATGATCAGCATCTGAAGTGGTTGGGTCAGGAAATAAGAAGAGAACTTCTCAAGACAGGTAGACATGACTCCTTGGCCAAGTAAGAACGAAGAACAATGATGAGTATCATTCCAAGGTACTTCCTCAAGAGACATAATTTCCATGATACTTTTGTCAGTAGGAAACATCTCGATTAAGGGATCGGAAGAATCCGAAGAAATAAACCAAGGGGATTGAGAATAAGCATCAAGAGATGCACCCAAAGTAGCATGATCAGTAGATATTGAAGCCGAAGCCAAAACAATCTCCACATAATTAATCTCAGTAGGGCTTAACAACATGACATCACCCCATGCATCAACCTGATCAAGAGGAGGAATGACCCAAGGATCAGACTTAACTGAGATCATGTGGACCGAGGCAACATGCAGAGGCAAGAGAGGAAAAATACCCATCAAGGCGAAATATTTGAAAAGTCTAGCTCCCATACTCTCATATGGAGCACCGATATGCTTCACATAAGGAACATTTCCATCTGAGGAAAAAGAGGCAAAGAAAGACAATTGGTCGACTGTGATGATTTTCCCTTGATGAGGCTACAACATGCATGGCATGGGTCCAACTCCACCTAAGTAGAAGATTATAGTTAAGATTTGAATCAACAATCTCTACTTTGACATTGATTGTCTTGCCTTCCAAGGTAATGGAAAGATTAGGAAGGACACCGAATGTTCGAGAATCACGTCCATCAAAGCCTTCCAAAGTGTTAGGTGATTGGTTCAGAGTAGGAGAACCGATTTCCTTCCAACAAGACAGAGACATGATGCAGGTAGAAGCACCTTGATCAATGGCAATCCTATGAATTTCCTTTTCATTAATGATCACTTGAATGAGAAAGGAAATTGAATGAGGTAAGCGCAGAACATGGTTTTCCAAATCAGAGAAAATGAGATTGGAATCAGATGGATCAACACCTCCAATTGTCGAGAGTAATGCTTTTTGCTGAGAGGGACAACTTTGAAGGACCTCAAGAGCTGACGGCGCTTGAGCCAAGTCCTCAACAACATTATAGTGTTGAGTCGCTCAATAATTTGGATTATATGAGGACTTTTGCAGCACACCCCATGAGGTTAGTCAAACAGCAGAGTTAGGATTAGGTTGCTCTATGTGGAGAGGACCGAAGGTTGATGGGATAGAGGAGGAAGGGGTACTTTCTTTCTCTTTTCCTGTTGTCAAGGTTTGATAATCTTTGGATTTGGTAGCCACATTTATAGGCGTGTTCACCATAAACACTTGGGAACTTGAGGGAGCAAAAGACTGAGGTTGGTCTACCATTTGGGTCTGCTAGGATGAAAAGGGTTCTTTTAAGACATTCAGGGTCCCTTTAAGCAAGAAACTAACTTTAGATCGTCGAGGACAATCTTTAGTGTAATGATTCTCTTCACAGATGAGGCATGGATACTTCAGCTTTCTTTGAGAAGCATCACCAATAAACAACTTAGGAGGGCCCTGTTTTGGGGCATCATCTTTGGCCTTGCCTTTTCCCTTCTTTTTACCCTTAGAAGATTTGTCCATTGTGTTAGACTCGACAGCGTGAACCTAACAGGTTTTACCAGGACCAGGTGAATTTTGAGAGGGATCATTGGAACCATTGTTTGAGACCGATTTCTACTAGGAAGAAGATTTCGCAGGGGTCTAAGACATAGAAGCAATCACTCCATCAACTGGTGGCGTATCCGAAGACTTCAATGCAGTCAGATCGGATGATGGTCTTGGGGCATTGAGTAACATCTCATACAATGTGCCAGATTGTGAGTATATGAGACCTAAATACTGGGAACGAGTGATGGCTTGCTCCTTAGTAACACATCCACCCATAGCTATGTCCTTAGCAATTTTGTTGATGAATGATTTTGTGAACCATTCCGTCAACAATTGATCAACAATTTCAAACTTTATCAGGTGACGCCGACATCTCCATTCGTGGATGTGATCGGAGATATGGGTAGCAATGTCTTTCTTAAGTGACGTAATCAAATAGGTGTCAGTTTCATAATGAACCAATAGCTGGAAATGAGTGAGGAAAGCCATAGCGAGGGTGCTGAAGTCACTATAGGTACCTCGAGGCAACTCGATGTACCATTTTGTTGCAACCCCTCTAAGAGTTCTTTGGAAAATTCGTAGACAGATAGAATCATCAACATACAAATTGGAGGAGCACTAGAGGTGATATGTCATCACGTGGTCTTGTGGATCCTCCTTTTCTTTTCCTTCAAATTTCGGGCAATCGCTTGGAACTTTTGTTGGAACTGGAGGCTAGTAAGGCAAATGAAGGATAGGATCATTGGTGAGCCTTAAAACATCTGGCAGTTCCAACGTGGCCAAGAATGGCAATTGTATATTAAAAGTAATTTTGGGCCTTTGAACAAACCCAAACCGCGGAATCTCTCCTTGTTGGTAAGAATTTTCCCCCATAATGGAGGATTTTGTCCATATGAAATCAAATTTTTCCCCCATTGTAGGTTACCTTGCCCATAGAGAGGATTTTTTTTTGGGTAGACTTGATATTTTCCTATCATAGGTCATTGATAGGCATATGGGTTGAAAGGTTGTTGAGCCTGTTGACCTTGGACATATGGATTTTGAAACTTCAGACCCTGGACATACAGATTTTGCACATGTTGCCCCTAGACATAAGGATTTTGATCCTGTTGCCGTTGGACATATGGGTTTTGCACCTGTTGTCCCTGGACATAAGGATTTTGAACCTACTGCCCTTGGACATAAGGATTTTGGACCTGCTACTCCAGGGGTTGACCTTGACCTTGCAAAGGTTGACCTTGGCCCTGAAAGAGCTAACCTTGCTTATATGCATAGACGGCCTGCTGCTGCATAAGTTGGCTCTGCTACTGCAAAGGTTGGTGTTGCTACTACACAAGTTGACCTTGTGGCTACTGAAAAGATTGCCCTTGTTGTTGCAAAGGTTGGCCTTGCGAGGATGAAGGTTGAGAGGATTGCTGAAAAAATTGTGTCTACTGCTACAAAGGTTGTTGTGACGGTTACAAAGGTTTCCCTTGCGGTTGTAGTAGTTATCCTTGCTGTTGCAATGCTTGCCCTTATTGCAACCAAGGTTCCCCTTGTTGTTGCAAAGGTAGCTGAATAGTTCCTGGATAGTTCCCAAATTGAATCTGGCCATACCCACCAAGCATAGTAGATTGGCCAACCTGAACATAAGGTCTAGCTTGAGGAATGTAAGGTAGGGGAACCAAGGCTTATGAACCATATGGAACATAATTCAGTTGGAACGGACCCTGAGCCATGTATGGCTGCTGGTATTAGATGTTAACTAACCTGGATAGATCAATAGGGTTAGGAATAGTTCCATAGAAAGGTTGATTCATTCCAACCATGTGAGTTTGTGATCCACATACATTGGTTTGGCCTGACATCAATGAGATATTTGGATCTTTCCCCCCAAGCAGTGGCATAGTCTATCCACTCACTGGAGGGGTAGAAGAAATTACCAAGACCGTCGATTGAACTGAAAGAGTCAGTTGAAATGACGAAAAAAGCGAAGACAGAATGGTAGGTTGAACCGGAAATGAAGTGATTGCATTTCATACAATCAATCGAGAGGTAATGTTTTGGAAGAATGGACCTCATGTAGGCATAGTTCCAGAAGACTATATAGGATTCAAATATGACGTTGAGGCATTAGGAGTGCTCGAAACCAACTAAGATAGAGAGGTATAACCATGCAAAAATAAAGGCTCACTAAACTCAGGATAAACTCTAGACAGGATGGTTCCTGTGTAATGGAAACCCTCTGGTGGGAACGCATATGGTTGCTCATTTCCCACTTGAGGAGTGTGAGTGGCAGAAACTTATGACTGACTCAGAGAGGAGACTGGAACTTCGCCTTCTAACTCCATAGGAAACAACAAGGAGACAACTCCAATGGAACACCAGCCTGATCGTATGAACTATAAGGATGTTGTGGAGATACCACAAAAGGGTCTTTAACTAGTCCTTATGGACTATCAAGTGGCTGAGGACTCTTAGGAGTCTAGATAGGATTATCAGGCGATTTCGGGCTAGATTTGTAAGGTGACACATATCTGACAGAGGCGTACAAGAAGACAAAGGTTGAATACTTAGAACAATTCCAAGCTCAACACCTTGACCGTAAAGCGACTACAAAATTTCAGGGAAAGCTTCTCTAGATGACCTTCTAGACAAAGGAGAGGAAGAGGAACAAGGAAAACCTGATGGTTCAGCCATGATGACTTTGTTTCAAACAAAAGAGAAGAGATTTTAATTTCAAGGCTTTAAAATATATTTAAGGATATACTCACTATGTGGTCTAGAATAAGATTATCAGGAATGTGATGTGATCATGGGGAAAAAAATAAGACAATAAAACAAACCGATGCCTTTTCATGTTTTAAGAGTCAAGAAAAAGGCAAAGATGACTCTAGTATCTTTTGGTTTGAATGAGATCGAAAGGACAAGTACTCGATCATATTTTAAACTTAAAGAGTCAAAAAGACCAAAATGACTGCTCAAGAAAATCTATGCAAAAGGGATTACCAGGTAACCATGAACTATAGAATACCTCCCAGTCAACTGAGAAGTACAAGCAGGAAATCTCCCCAAATGTTTTGTTCGGTGTGTCACATTTACAAGGCAGCAAACTTGTTTTCATATAGATAAAGGATTACAAACCTAGTGGGGTCTCCCTTTATATATGCAATGGTACAGGGAGCACAAGTCCATACTAACGTTGTCTAATGCCAAGGCGAACGATAGCTACTAGGTTTAAAGATGCCGAAACACGTCTCTAACCTAGACTTCTAAATGTGAGCGTTTAGTTTCAAATGCACCTTAGGTTATTGAATATATTTTAGAAGTGTATCTTGAAATTAAGTCTTAGTTTTTAGGACTTATCAATTTTACCTGAAAAACTATTATATGCAGCTATATGAGACAAAACCCTTTCAATTCGATGAATGCTTACTCAAATTGAGAGAAGAGAAAACAATCAACACAAAAAACAAGAAATTGAAAACAAGATGACTCTTCACTACTTCAATTTTGAAACAAAATAATGAAAATTCTTTCCACTTCCTACTCTTCCTATTAGATGCACTTCAACTAGTCCTTTTAACAATAAAAGAAGTTCATTTGGTTTCATATGCTCATGACGATGTAATTCTAGCTTTCAATGATGCCAATCAATGCAACATATCAATTAATCAAACTAGAATGATGTATTTCTTCAAACGAATGTGATGAGTCTCATCATTGAGTAATTATATGGGCCTTAATTGGCCTTAATTCACCTCCTATCTTAGTCAAACCAACTATTCTCACAACTTATTGCATACCTTTGATTATATTTTGCTTATGAGATGAGTTAGAGTTGGATATTTTGCTTTGTGGTCTAATGTGCATGTAATGTGGGAATAAAGGATAAAAGCAAAGGAAATGTAGGGATAAAAGGTAAAAGTAAGGAACTATGGTAAAAGGCCTTGGTAAAAACTTAGACGGGACAAGGAAGAGGAATTATAGGAGGTAAATCCTCCTCATTTACTACCCATCCATTCAAATATCCCTCCATCAGCTAAAAGTACAAATAGCCAAATTCGGAGTACTAAAACACATCCAAGCAAGTGGAAGTACAAGCAGCCTCCCTACTAGAAGGCAGTCGAGCTAGTCAAAGTGAAAGGACAAGTTACCATTAAGTTGGGAGTTGTACCTCCCTAATTTTGAGGGAAGTTGTTGAGACTTCAGATGTATAAATAAAGATGCTTAGGACCTCAGTTTTTTTAGTGAGTCAGCTAGTTATTTACCAGTCAACTAGGTAATCAGTCAGTCAGTTAGCAAGGATTCGAACTTCTATTTTGTAACAGTTTTGATGTAATACAGTTCTTTGATAATGAAGATGAGTTTTGATTCGAGCCAGCACTAAGTTAACTCATAGGGTTGAATCTCTTGGGTTAGGGCTTGACCCTAACAGCCAAAGCTCCTCTTTATTGTATTGTTAAGTAGCATAGCTTCTTGCGCTTTTTCCATTTGTTTAATCAGATGCATTCTCATTATAGCAGCAGTATAGATTCATGCTTTATGTGCATTTGTTCAAGCAGTTCATTTCCATTTTAGCAGTAGCATAAATGCATGGTTTCATTGTTCATTTGTTTAAATAGATGCATTTTCATTACAATGGTTCAACATAGACACATGGCTTTCCTGCTCATTGACTTAAGTAGCTTCCTATTTTCTGTTCATTTGCTTGAATAGTTGCAGTTTCATTATAGTGGTGCAGAACATAGTAGTTGTATTTTAGTTTGTTTCATTCATGCTTTCATTTAATCAGTAGGTTGGCAAAGAAAATATCCACAAGGTTGCTCATAGGTGTCTCGACCTCGCCTCCTCCCTCTCAGACTATGATGTGAGGAAGAAACCCTGCAGCAACCCCAAAAACACAGGGTTTTGGTTTTCATAAAGGGTTTGTCATTTAATGCAGTCATGTAGTTCATCATATCTTTCCATGGTTCGTTTCATGATCATTCACTCATTTCCTGGTCATCTATTCCTTCTCCCTCTCCCTAATACCTCACTCATACTGTCATTCTCCTTCGGCTCTAAACACTTGCACGGGAGCTGATAATTCATGTTTAAATGGTTTTACCAGTAAAACTCCTTTCACAAGACAAATCACCTAATCACTACTAAAATCCCTTTTTTCATTTGACTTTTCTCTCCTTAAATCCCAACCATCGACCTACTTTGTCAGATCTAACGGTTGTCACACACCCACTCACCAAATTGATTGGTGTCATCTCAACCACAGATCTTCCTTGCCAGATCTGATGGCCATTGTGCCATATCGCATGGATTTCCATCCGATTGTTATCAGGCTGAGGGCACATGATATGGGCAGTTTCCCTGTGCTACGTTCTGGCCGGGGAGGATAGTCGCGCAAAATTCTGGAAAACCATTTATGGCTTTGAGGGCACGTGATATCCTACTTACCGCCCTCCAAAATCACTCATCATTCCCGCACATTTCTTTTCACGCTCCAATATCCATCGTCGATCTGCCTTACCAGATCTGATGGTTGTCACTTCACTCAATCATCAATTGGCTTGGCCGATCTCTGTCGTTCATCTATTGATCGCCTCCGCGATATAATCCCAACCATCCATCCTATTAGTCCACCATGTCCACTCATTTTCCTACATAACCTCCTACTGTCCAATCCAACCGTTCATTTACCCTTCACATGCCTGATCCAACAGTCCACATGCATTGTTGCTCCTTCACATCCCCTTCCCACCATTTTGATTTCTAGTTGTTCTTCCTCTTAGACAAAGACCGAGCCTAGTTTCCATTGTTTAACCCTTAGCCTAGTTTTGATGCTTTTTGCTTCTACAACTTAGATAGTACCAGTAGGTTAGTGTTAATTTATGATTCTGCTTAGCATAGTTGTATAATTGGTTAGCTAGGGTTTGGTGTGAGTTAGGCTTGCATGTTGTTTTCTTCATTTCTGCAGTAGAATAGCTCTCCCCTAAACTAGATTTGCTCTTCTTCCATCAAAATCAAGCTTCTTCTAACCCCATAGAAGTCTGGCTTGGAACCCCTGGGGTCTCTTGCCAGATGAGCAGTGACAATAGGTAGTACCTTCACTTCTACTTGTGTATATAACACAGTCACATCCAAGTTTGTGCGAACCCCAAGTTGATAAGTAAAGCTGGTAGCCCTGGAAGTTGAAGCATTCTTGCTGCAATACCTAGGCTCATCATGTTTTGGCACTACTGCCGGGGAGGTGTCAGAGTAGTAGTGATTACTATTATTTCTTCTATTTTCTAGTTTCCAACTTTCTTCCATTAGTTTATTTCTGCAAAAGTAATCTAGTTTCTTTCTTTCATTTGTCATTTATTTGCTTTCCTCTCCATTATGAAATCAACCATTTCAATTCAGCAAGTAGTTTTCATCCTGTCAAAATTATTTTCATTCAATCAACAATTTCATTTTTGCAAAACAAAACAAAAAAATTTCCTTAGGCATATTTAATTTCAAAAGTAGAAAATTGCATTGCATTATATTTTTCCATTCAATCATAAAAACAAAAACAAACAAATTCTCCAACACCAACCCGACCCCCCCATCTGATCATGTGGTGTAGTAAGAGCCACATCACCATTCACTCTAGCAGGTAGAAGAAGAAAATGGAAAAGAATGTAGAATAAATGGATGGAGATGATGATAATGAGGAATATCCTCTTAGATTTCCCATTCAAGATACTGATGGTAGAGTGCACATGAAGAACATCCCTCCATCCTTTCTTCCAAAATTTCATGGTCTAGGGTCAGAGGATCCAGAAACCTTTCTCTTTGAGTTTAAGATTGTTTGTAGACCTTATGGTTACTTATAAAAAACTAAAAAACTGAGAGTGTTTCCAGCAACTTTAAATGATAGAGCTCTTAGATGGTTCATGAGCTTACTAATTCAATAAGATCATGGAATGATATGCAAAAGATATTTCTAGACAAATATAAAGATCATGATCTTAAAGAAGAAATCTTTAGAATGAATCAAAGAGAAGATGAGAGTCTAGAGGATCTAATAGAGAGGTTCATGTACAATGTTAAGAGGGAAAAACTACATCATTTAGGATCTGACGCACTAAAAACCCTCCTACTTAGAACAATTAGGGATGAATGGATTGATCTCCTTAATATCATAAGTAAAGGTGATGGATGCAAAATATGATTTGAGGAAATTTGTGAAACATGCAAATGAATATCAAGTGGAAAAGCAAGAGTAGGTAAATCAGCATCAAGATCAGTAAGTCAAGCTAAACTTGTAAATTTGTTTGATGATTTTAAAGAAGAAATTCTTAGCAATCTAACAAAATAAATAGAAATTTTAATAATTCAAGATGAAGGAAAAGAAAATGTTGATATTTGTGTTGCAGAATCACTAGATGTTAGACATTGTCGATCATTACCAAGGTTGAAGAAAGTTCACCAGGAGGACAATGGACCAAATCCATTGCTAATGCAGCAATGTTATGTAACTCCAAGAGGACCATGGTAGCTTATTCAGCCTGGTATGATGCAAGAGCCTAATTCAGAATTTCAAGCTTATGCACATCCACCTCCAAATAGTTAGAACACACCTTTTCCTTGGCAACATTGGTCATCACAGCCCCAAAACCAATCTTGGCAACAAGTTTGGCAAGGAACTTATGGGAGCCATCCACAACATCCACAATATCCAAAATATCCTCCATACTAACCTCCATGCTATCCTTGCCATTCACCTCCACCACAACCACAACCCCATCCACATCCATCTCAAATATATGCTCTCACTCAACTACCTATACCACCATTTCCAAACCCACACATTGAAGTAGCTTAGCCCACTTACAATGTTGAGATGCAACACTTCCAACCATCTCCTCTTGATATCTATGGTATTCACCATAGATCAGGAAGAGTATTGCAAAAGGGAGATTCTCTTGATGTCATTGAAAGGCAACATACAGAAAAAGAAGGTTCCAAAGAGAAGATCAAAGAGCCATGGGCTACAATTGATGAAGAACAGACAACAAAATCAAAAATGAAGGAATCTCCCTCATGGTTACCATCAATTCCTCCATATGTTCAAGAGAACACTCAACAAAAAGAGGAATATTTGAAGTTCATGAAATAAGAAGACATCTAAGATGATCTAAATCAACAAGCAGACCAAGGATATCACAACTACATTGAAATATGGTTCCAAATAGTCACTGAGTTGCAGGATCACTTTCTTCCTCAAATATGCTTGATCCTTTCAAAGTCAAATCATTCAGTCTTTGAAATCCAGGTACATGGCACAACATACATTTAAGCCCCCACACCATGTCTGTCATCTTGATGTGCACCTAGCTCCATTGGAAGTATTCTTATACTTAAAAGTGATTTTGTTTTTCAAGTACGGTAGGGTAGAAAAAAAGAAAAGAAAAAATAAATAAAGTCATAAAAATCTATGGTGAGAACCTCCTTTGAGGCACCTCAGATTGGCTCATCGATTGAAAACCTCCATGAGGTGGTCAATGGGTTGAAGAAAAAAACATAATTGTTATTTGCAGGTGGATGTGAAATAACAAGCAAGGAGCAAGGAGAAGATCAAAAGGCAACCCTGCCTCACATATATTCATCTCCTCCACTCCTTACCATGCATCCCTCCATCAGTTCCATTGTTTTTCACTTCATTACTTCAATTCAGGAGAAGATTGTGTTTTCCACAGAATCACCTTATCCATTACCATCATCCATGCATCCACACACAATCCTACTCCCCTTGTACATTCAACAACATCTAATCTGCAGTCACAGACATCATCAGCAGACAATAGAGGAGGAAGAAAGAGCTATATAGCAGCAACAACATCCGATCTGCAGCCATAGACACCATCAACGGACAGTAGAAGAGGAAAAAAGATGACCATACAGTAGGAACAGCATCATCAGATCTGCAGTCAAGAAACCATCAATAGACAACAGAGGAGGAAGAAGAATGACCATGATCGGCACCTATGATCTTTAACAACTGCAGCATGGCATTAAGGCAACAGGTAAGTATCCTACTCACTCACTCGTATGCATCATCTGATCAAAGGTTGTAAAGGTTAAGAGGTAGTTGGTTTGCAAGTAAAAATGTGGCCAGTTTCCTCTAAAATGCTGGTGGATTATATGCACAAGAAACTTAGTTTTCTCAATATTTTTCTCATTTCCTCTTCAAACCTCACCAACAAGATGCTCATCAAGTATATCTCATGTAAGGGTACATACAGTGTTGTTTATGGCTGCCATTTTAAAATTTTTGAAGAATTGAGATTTGGGGTAGAAACACCAGCTCACTAAAAGACTTAGCATACCCCTTTTTCTAATACAATCACTCATGGACTCCAGCAGCAAAGAAAAGAAAGGAAATTCCCAACAGTTAGTTCACCATGGGTTGATCAGAATCCTCATTGAGGGTGCCCTACAAAAACCTCAATATCCCCATAACATGGGCAGTTTTCAATGACTTACCAGTAGAGGATGACACCAAAACCTTCATCTATGGTGTTAGTCCTTCTGTCAGTGAGGAGGAGACAAAACAAGAAAAAGTAGACACAAATCTAGATGGGGATGAGATGTATAAACAATAAATTGATACATATGGACATGATGAAGAAGAACACAAAGGAACATAATGTTGAAACAGAGGAGGAATGAAGCAAGACACTGATGGAGATGAGAAAGAACAACAAAAAGAAGAAATTGAGAAAAACAAAGAGGTAGAAGGCATTGAAACAAAAGGGGAAGAATAGAAAAACCAGCGAGCATGTATAGCCAACCTCTCTTTGAAGGCCATCTAGTATAGAATGTCAGCTCAGCCTTATGCTCCTTACCTTAGAGAACAATGGCTTCAATTTCAGATTAAAACACTAATTATCAGGATATTTTTAGGCTACTAAAGAAATGAAGATATACATGCCTGCTAAAGGAGATGGAAAACACTACCACATAGCTTAAAGATCAGAGAATATTAGTGGGAAGAAGGAGAAAGGGAAGCAAGTTTCTATAAACAAGAGAAAAGAGACCACAACAGAAGCAAGAAATGTCAAAGAGGCTACCAAAGCCACTAAGTTTCTTAGAGGATGAGCAACACTTTTAGTACAGGGTGATGATGTGTCTCATCATTGAGTAATTATATGGGCCTTAATTGGCCTTAATTCACCTCCTAGTTTAGTCAAACCAACTATTCTCACAACTTATTGCAGACCTTTGATTATATTTTTCTTATGAGATGAGTTAGAGTTAGATATTTTTCTTTGTGGTCTAATGTGCATGTAATGCGGGAATAAAGGATAAAAGAAAAGGAAATTCAGGGATAAAAGGTAAAATCAAGGAACTATGGTAAAAGACCTTGGTAAAAAATCATATGGGACAATGGAGAGGAATTACAAGAGGCAAATCCTCCTCATTTACTACCCATCCATTTGAATATCCCTCCATCAACTAAAAGTACAAACAGCCAAATCAGGAGTACTAAAACATAGCCAAACAAGTGGAAGTACAAGCAGCCTCCCTACTAGAAGGCAGTCGAGCTAGTGAAAGTGAAAGGACAAGTTACCATTAAGTTGGGAGTTGTGCCTCCCTTTTTTTGAGGGAAATTGTTGAGACTTCAAATGTATATATAAAGAGGCTTAAAACCTCAATTTTTTTAGTTAGCCAACTAGCTAGTTACTAGCCAGCTAGGTAATTAGTGAGTCAGTTAGCAAGGATTCGAACTTCTACTTTGTAACAGTTTTGATGTAATACAATTCTTTGATAATGAAGATGAGTTTTATCTAAGCCAGCACTGAGTTAATTCATAGGGCTGAAGCTCTTGGGTTAGGGCCTGACCTAGCAGCCGAATCTCCTCTTTATTGTATTATTAAGTAGCATAGCTTCCTGCATTTTGTCCATTTGTTTAATCAGATGCATTTTCATTACTACAATAGTATAGATTCATGCTTTTTGTGCATTTGCTCAAGCAGTTCATTTCCATTTCAACAATAGCATAAATGCATGGTTTGTTTGTTCATTTGTTTAAATAGATGCATTTTCATTATAATGGTTCAGCAAAGATTCTTGGCTTTCCTGCTCATTGACTTAAGTAGCTTCATGTTTTCTATTCATTTGCTTGAATAGTTTTAGTTTCATTACAGTGGTGCAGAACAGAGTAGTTGTATTTCAATTTGTTCCATTCACGCTTTCATTTAATCAGTAGATTGGCAAAGAAAAAATCCACAAGGTTTCTCAAAGGCATCTCGGCCTCACATCCTCCCTCTGGGATTATAATGTGAGGAAGAAACCCTACAACAACCCCAAAAACACAGGGCTTTGGTTTTCACAAAGGGTTTGTCATTTAATGCAATCATGTGGTTCATCATATCGTTGCTTGGTTCATTTCATGATCATTCACTCATTTCCTGGTCATTTGTTCCTTCACCCTCTGCCTAAGACCTCACTCATACTATCATTCTCCTTCAGCCCGAAATGCTTGCACAGGAACTAATAATTCATGTTTAAATGGTTTTACCAGTAAAATGCCTTTCACAAGCCAAATCATCCAATCACTGCTCAAATCCCTTTTTTTTTTTACTTTTCTCTCCTTAAATCCCAACTGTTGATCTACTTTGTCAGATTCGATAGTTGTCGCACACCTACTTACCAACCTGCTCGGTCACATCTCCACCATAGATTTGCCTTGCCAGATTCGACGGCCATTGCACCATATTGCGTGGAGTTCCATCTAATGGTTATCGGGCTGAGGGCACACAATATGGGTAGTTTCCCTGTGCTACATATCGGTCGAGGAGGTTAATCATGCAAAATTTTGGAAAACCATTTATAGCTTTGAGGGTGCACGATATCTTGCTTACTGCCCTCCAAACCTGCTCGTCATTCCCGCATGTTCCTTTTCGCACTCCAGTATCCACCATCAATCTGTCATGCCAAATCTGGTGGTTGTCACTTCATGCGATCGCCAACTAGCTTGGCTGATCTCCACCATTCATCTGTCAATTGCCTCCACAATATAATCCCAGTCGTCCATCCTGTTAGTCCACCATATCCACCCATTTGCCTATGTACCCTCCTACTGCCTAATCTCAACCATTCATTTACCCTTCACCTACCTGATCCAACGGTCCACATGCATTGTTACTCCTTCACATCCCCTTCCCACCATTTTGATTTCTGACCGTTCTTCCACTTAGACACAAACCTAGCCTAGTTTTCATTGTTCAACCCTTGGCCTAGTTTTGATGCTTTTTGCTTCTGCAACTTAGATAGAAGCAATAGGTTAGTGTTAATTTCTAATTATGCTTAGCATAGTTGTGTAATTGGTTAGCTAGGGTTTGGGGTGAGTTAGGATTGCATGTTTTTTCTTCATTTCTGCAATAGAATAGCTCTCCCCTAGACTAGGTTTGCTCTTCTTCCATCAAAATCAAGCTTCTTCTGACCCTATAGAAGTCTGGCTTAGAACCCCTGACATATCTTGCTAGATGAGCAGTGACAATAGGCAGTACCTTCACTTCTACTTGTGTATATAGCATAGTCACCTCCAATTTTGTACGAACCCCAGGTTGATAAGTAAGGTTGGTAGCCCTGGGAGTTGCAGCATTCTTGCTGCAATACCTAGGCTCATTAGAATGCTAAAATGAATCTTTCACATACACATTTCAATGAATATTTCCAAATGCCTAAACATCAATCAAATGCAAAGCACGCAAGAAGAACTCCTTTCAAATCAAATGAAAATATTTAACTGAAACAAACTGAGCAATTTGATCTATGCTTGGAAAAGAGACATTCAACAAGAGAAGAGTAAATGAAACTTTTTTTTTGCTTGTTCAATTGAAACCAAAGAAAGGTAGATGCAAGAGCTAAAAAACAAAATGCACAAAGAAGAAAACCAACAACTCGACTTAATGAGCAAACAAACAAATGATTGGACAATGACCTAGATGCCCTAGGGACACAAACCATCCAAAAACTCAAAAAATAAAGTAAGGCAATCTCAAACCGATCAAGCAAACAATTCAAGCTAACAAAGCATTCTAGCTAGCGAGGGTATAGGCAAACAAGCCAAGAAATAGAATTTATGAGGACAAGGCACATTGCCAATGATTTAGGGGAAACCCTGATTTTAACCTACAGGGATCGGTGTGACTATCTAACTAGCAAAAAGTGCCAGAAGGGGTTGTGGCGCGATTGTTCAAAGGGAACTCATGTTGGTCAATGCTACTATTAGAAAGTTAACAGCGTCGATTGAGGGATTCAAAGAAAAAATAAAAAAATTCACAAATAAGAACTACACCTGTCACTCTAAATTTAGGAATCAAAGAAGCAGATGACTTGAAGTACATATTACCAAAAAGAAAGAGTGAAACAAGAAAAATTGTCACAAATCATGAAATGAAAACAAACCAAAGAGAGGGATGGTTCCCCAGTCTGGTCGCCAATTTGTGGAGTAGGAAGATTCTCTCTACGGACAGAGACAATCCCTCTAGCCCAGGGGATAGGTTCTAACCACAAACAACAGAATCTAATATAATTTCTCTTATATCAAGAAAGGATAAGATCCTACCTCTTCTTTCGCTAATCCTTGTCTGATGAATTCCTTGTGCCTTTGCTCCAGCGATCAGCTCCTTAGTGTCAAACAAGTACCTAAAACAATGAGACAAGAAACCCAAGAACACATGATAGCATACAAAATATTCAATCTACTTAAGAGGCTAAGGAGTCTTAAGCTACCAAATAACATATGAAATTGATATAGGAAACAAAATATCAGTTGTTTTATTGATAAGACAAAAAGGAAAGTACAACCTTCGCTTTAACATTGCAGGTCTCCTTCGACATGTCGAGGTTCTAGCACTACTATTAGAATCTCATGATTTTCCCTCAAAACAATGGAAGGTCAAGGCTTCTTCCTCTTTACTACAAACCAAACAAAACCACAAGATTATTCTCCCTTCACACACAAAAACTAGAAGGCTAAATTTCTCAAGATGGCTATCTATATTTGCGGATTATTCCAGCCCTTTCATTAGCTAACTTAGGTTGTAAAATGAGGAGTTTATATAGCTTTGATAGAGGGGAAATGGGTCCTCTTATGATGGGAGAGGCCTTATCCCTTTTTTTTTGTTCCATTTTAATAGGGGAAAGGAACCCAAATAGTCTCTCTCGGCTTTATCTTGCTCAACCATTTACCAAACTTCCGTTCACAAAGATTCTAGACTTGGAAGCTTCGAATCCATTTTTAAAAACTTGTCAAAAGAGGGTCGGCGTGGGTCATGAATGGTTTACCAACATCGTTCGGCACTAGGCCAAGTGTTAGACTCTACAAATCACCACAGGGAAGAAACTGAGTGCTAGTGTCTATCTTGAGAACTGAGTTTGATGGAATATTCTTGGGAAATGATGTAAGAGGGAAATGTTCCGCAAATGAAGAGGGATGTAAGGACATGTTCTTCATGGTAGGAAAGCACATGAGGTTCATTGTAGATGTCCTCCAGGATTGAGGAACAAGGAGTACAGGGACAATGACAAAATGATGTGTAACACCTATCTAGACCTTACATGAGCTGCAACAAGGACTTTCAAATGAGCTCTGCGTCGAGGAAAAATGCACTCTGTTGATTATCGAAGAGGTAAAAACTAAAAATAAACATATTTTTACAGAGAAAGCGCAGGCCTTGTAGGCCCATGACGAGGTGATGCAGCGAAATCAACAGCTAGAGGTCACCCTTACCCAAGTGTGCAACAAACTCCCTGAGCTCCAAATTCCAGCAGAAGTGGCCTCAACAGAGAAAATTCACAAGTTAGCTACTGCAGTGAAGGCATCCAAGGAGGAAATTAGAAAGGTATGGTTTTAGTTGCAGTTGCAGATTTTAGAGCTTCAACTAATGCTGCATCCAACCACACCTCCCGAAGTCAGAGAGCAATGTAAGCCTGCTATTAAAGAAGATATGACAAATCTAGCTGTTGCAGTTAAGAACTGTAGCCAACTGTTTGAATAGATAATGGAGGTGTGGACCTCCCTGTAGGAGGATCCACATTTACAAATGATCGAAGCTAACATCCACGAAAATAAATTGCAGTTTGATGAGATCACAATGACAGTGCAGACCTTAGCACCTATGCGAAGGTTCACCAAACATCAAGAAGGGAAATTCATATAGACCCAGATTGATGAGTTGCATCGGAAGGCCTCTATCATTTCCTCAACGACACAACCATGGGCTAATGAGGCAAGCCAATTGTTGCAGACTGTTCAAAGCAAGCTAAAATCTCTTCAACAGACACAAAGAACCATGGGCCTTGCAGTCAAAGGTCCAACAACGAAGAAATTGGTTGAAGAAGTTCGCCAAACCACCGCGCAGGGAACATCATATCTTCAAGTATTGAAGATAGACTTCAGCAACCTATAAACAAAGGTTGAGGCAACACCAGCAGAGTGACTCGAGATGAGTCATGACTTTGTGTTGGGGGCCTGTTGGGACAGGGTTCCCTGGGTCAAATTTTGTTAATTTGTGTTCAATATTGTAAAGTCTCCACTGTTTGAGGAGCAGAGCGCAAGTAGCGTAGCTCGATAGGATTCAAAGGGGATTTAGGAAGGTCAAAGCCCCTTAGTTTGTTAGAGTCAAGTTGTTTTGACACCCACCCATGGTTTGAGGACCATGGTATTATAATGAAAAAGAATATAAAAGGAACTCATAGAAGAGTCATGGGGGGGAGAATCAAAGGAAGAGAAGTGAATGAATTTAGTATGATTTAATCTATTTTGTACTTGGATGAAGGGGAAGGCTCTTGCAGCTGTGTGCATGAAGACCTTGGTAAGTTCGCGATTGAGTGTGTGGGTCCCTACAATTGTGTGTGCAGGGTTGGGAAGATTTGTAACTGAAGATCTGAAGCATAATAAAGACCTATTTTGAAGAACTATCTGTACATCTACGTATTATTGTTTTATTTCCAAATTCACTGCATTTATGATCTGTTGAATGCATTTAATCAAGAAAAATACTTAATAGGTTTGCGAAAGCGTATATAAGTTTATTTATATGATGTTATTAATGTTTACCACAATCAGCAAAGTACATAAGTCTATTTATTGTCATTTACTGTAAGTTCCATATTTAAAGGGTTAGGGTTCGTGAAGGTCAAGATAAATTCATAGATCTAAAAAAACACATCACATAGCCCTCTAGATGTAGAAACCTGGTTCTAGTATCCCCCAGCACTGCCTCGAGTGAGACTATATTATGTGCTACACAATTTGTTGCCGAAAGGTCCAGTAGTTTATGGTTTCATTGGTTAGCGTAGCTAACTCTGAACCTCGGTCCAAGCCCCCTCAAGCCAACAAGTGGAGGGAGAGAAAGCAAGACTTGGGGCTACATTTTTGAGCTTTGAGGGGAGTAATAAACTAGCTAAAGGCCCTATCGAAACTTGTTAGGCATAAACATTACAAAGATAAGTGGCTTGTCTTGAGGATGGAGGTAGGGTGGCTTGGTGATGCTTTGGTTCCACGGCGTATTCATTGAAGATTTCCCTCTGAAGGAACTCCACCTCAAGCTTTGCAATCTTGCTCAAGGGTGAAAACTACAAGTAATAGTTCTTGTATATTGTGTATGGTTAGGTAGAGAGTGAGAGTCCCATGCTCATTTGGAACATTTATGCATTGTTTAAGACAAGTGCTCCTATGTTTGTTATTTATAATAAAATATGTTTTAATTTTTTTATTTAAATGATTTTATTGCTGCAGGAGGCATGTCTGCAATTATTATTATTATATACAAGAGTGAATAATGTGTTGTGTTAATTCTTGAAGGAGTTAAGGTAGCGCATGAGAATAATCATTACACACCGATCTATTAGCATGAGTTTTTCCTTCTTATTGAAGAATGTTGGTTATTTGGGTTGCATATTTTTATTTCATTGTTGTGTTATAATGGAGTAATATGGAGGATTTCCTCTTCTACTCTTGTTGACCTATGTGTGGGTCTTCTCCAAGTCTTAGTAGTGTAGACCCTGGTGTGGGGTCAACACATTCATTTTATTCAAATATCAGACCCAAAAATCTATATTATGTGTCGTGTATGGCATGGCCTCATTAATTGTAGCTACTTGGATTGATATATGTGCCCTTCACACAAGATTTCACCTCTGTTATGCATTCCTTGCTATGAACCTCACAGGTTGAGAGCCATATTTGTTGCTATGTTTATGCTCGTGATGTAAGGGAATATTATGCACAAGTATGTGTTCATATGGTCACTAAGTGGCTACAGTTGTTTATGGTTGCCCTTTTTAATGAATGAATGTATCTTTGTTGGTTGAATGATGGCATAAATAGTTGATGAATGGATGTGTTAATCTATTTGCATTTCATTGTAATCTTGCATGAACAAAAAACCCTGGTTAAAGACAATGGAATATGTTTGATGTTGAAATTTATTTATTGCACTGAATTGCTTGAACTATGTATAGTGTATAAGGGGAAATTTTAAAGAAAGAGACTTTGTTAAATAATTCTGAAGAATGTGATTTTCCCTTCATGGTTGGGCTAAAGCATCTAAATCCATCATCATGGTGATAAAGTGGAGGCACTGAGCATGGCGGGTCTATGGAGGAAAAGCCGAATTACACACGCAAAAAAATTCCTCCTGTAACTGGGCATTGCTCCATAGCATATAGAAATAAATAAATATATACATATATATCTACAGTGACGAATGACGTGTCCCAATGAGTTACCCTCTAAAGCCAAAAATATGCACAAAAGAGGAATGCCATGATAATGGGGATGGGATAACGTATGTTGGTGGTCCCCTCCTGATGCCAAAAGGTACAGTTGTAAGGATGGTCATCGAGGTGAAGGGATAGGGATGATGCATCTTGGTGGTCCCCACCCTGGAGGTGAGAAAGGTGGATCAGTCAGAGTGGGTCAAGATGGTTATGTGCAAGGTGATGTGGCACCGCTACCTCATCAGCCAATTGGAGGCAAGGGAGTGCAAAGAGATGACACACCATGCAAAGTTTCCTAGAGTCTCACCCACATATGCTCTATCCTGACATTATAAATTGGTTGTGAGTTAGAAGAGTGTCGGGGTGAAATGACAAGGATGATTTGTTCAGGTGGTCCCCGCCCCAAGGGTGTAAGAGGATCGAAAAAAGGGACGTGCCAAGATAAGGTGTAGCGGGATGATGTGGTAGGATCTCAGCAGTGTGTAGGGAACACCACCTTGAGATCGAATGGTGGGGATTCACCGATATTTACAATGGTAGTGACTTGCGACACCCCTCCCCTTCGACATCAGTAGGGAGGAGGGGCAAGGTGGCATAATGATTCTTAGCCGTTGGATGGATGGATGTGTCGTGGACCGTCTAATGAAAGCACCAGAACCATGGGCCAAAACCTTGATTGCACCACAAACCCTGCCATATTAATGTTTAGGCATGTTAGCATTGTGCAATCCAATTACGCACTATTAATCTGCCCTCTCGAATCATAACCATAAAATTTAATCGAGCGCCAATGGGGACCACCATAGTGGGGAAGTGTGACAATTTATCATTGGTTCCATGGTTTAGTGGAAGATATTACCGTCGGGCATGGATGCAATAGATTTTGGTATGTGTGTGTGTGTGTGTGTGTGTGTGTGTGTGTGTGTATAGATAAGAAAAAAAACAAGAGGGAATTTATCTCATTCTTCTGATAGCACAAGAAGAGTCTTTTGGTAGAAATCATATAAGAGAAAATTTCTCTTATGTGATTTCTACTAAGAGACTTTTCTTAATTCATTATGGATCACAGAAGCTTGAATCAGAAATCATAAGAAGATTTGGATTAGAGAGTGATGAAAGGAGATTTTGGGGGTAAGGCAAAATCCCCTTTCATGTACAAATTCGATCCTGAGGCCTGTGGGTTATGGCCCACTAACTATCGGAAGCGTTTATTTGAGAGCTTTCGCCTTAAAACTAGGGTCAACACATTAATTGAAATACACAGGGACAAAGGAAAAACCCCACTCCAAACACATAGCGAGATCTCAAAACCATTAAACCTAACTCCATAAATCATCGTGTCTGAAGTATCAAAGCATTTCGGCAGAGTTGTTCCGATCTCCGATCACCAATCAACGCTTCAGCATATCGCTCATCGCTCATCAGCATTCTCCTACGCCACTCTGATCTTCACCGTCAATTACTCCTTAGATCTGACAGTCAGCGCTAAATCGTATATCGGTACATCGGTGGTCCTCTATCCACCAGCCCTTGACCTCTATGATTTGCGATCAACGATTAGATCGCAACCGTCGATCTTGGCTCCAATTCGACGGTTGTCGCTTCATTGCATAATCGCAATCGCATTTATCTAAGGACTGGTTCTGATATCGCCCAAGGGATTTTCGTCGATGCAATATAAAGGTTCTGCTCCATGTGACTTGATCTAGACCGTTGATCTATAAGATCCAACGACCCCTATGCATTCACATTCGCTATTCCCTCCTTAACTTGGCTTCTTTCACCTTTAATGGATTCTGCGTTACAACACAGTTCTCTTCCATACTCCGTTTAACACACGATATAACAATTAAATTGATATCTTTGGATCGCCATCGATCCTACAGTGATCGATGGTCGATCAACAATCTACAAACAGGATTTAAGTCCTCAATGCTTATGTTTACAGAATCAATCGAAAAGTATAATTACACAAATACGCAAAAATCCACAAACACAGATGTATTATAATATACACAGAATTTAGTTACAGCCTAAGGCATTTCAGCCTTAGAAACAAGCTTCCTCTCGTATTGTGAATACTCTCTCTTGTCTATTACCTACCTATAGCACTCTGTATCTCCCTATAGAACACGCAAGTTCATTATTTATAACACATTGGATTGGATCATTGGAAGGATTCGATCAAATCCTCTCCATGATTTCCTCAACAATCCCCTAAATCTTTCAACTAATCATACATATGGTAAATTACATTTTGATTAAGTCTTCTAGAGACTTTATCCATTCCATCATTTTAGCCTTGTTTTTAACAGAATTTCTCCGGTTTAGTTCCGATGGTCCACCTCCTCTTCCTTGCTTCACTTTGGATTCCTCTTTTGATTAAGGGGGGTTAGATGCTCCTACATCAAACTCCCAAGGCACAAAAATTTATGACCTCCTGGTCATATGCTTCTCCTTTTCCTTAGCAATTCTACCCACATCCTTGTGGAATTGCCTTTATGATCTTTTGTGAGCTGCAACCAACCTCTAGAGTAACAATCTTCCTCTGCTACACGATACCTCACCAAGCTTTCTCCTCTGAGCTTAGTCTTTTGGCATCCTTCTGGTTCTCTCCTCTTGAACCAATTGAGCACTCCTCGCTCTGGATTGTTGCAAGTCTTATCGCCTTTTGTTGCCACTATCTGCATGATGGTAATGGCCATAAACTCTCCAGCTTTATCAACTATACCTCTTTTCCCTTCTTCCTTCTCGCAGGAAAACTTTCCCTTAACCTTTCCCTGCTCTAATACCACTTGATGAAAGGATATTTTGGGGGTAAGGCAAAAACCCCTTTCATGTACAAATTCAATCCTGAGGCTTGTGGCTTATGGCCCACTAACTATCGGAAACGTTTATTTGAGAGATTTCGCCTTAAAACTCGGGTCAACACATTAATCGAAGTACACAGGGACAAAGGAAAAAGCCCACTCCGAACGCATAGCCGAATCTCAAAACCATTAAAACTGACTCCATAAATCGTCGGGTCCAAAGTATCAAAGCATTGCGCAGAGCTGTTCCGATCTCCGATCACCAATCGGCGCTTCAGCATATCGCTCATCACTCATCGGAATTCCCTTGTGCCACCCTAATCTCTACCATCCATAACTCCTTTGGATCTGATGGTCAGTGTTAAATCACATATCGGCACATCGGCGGTCCTCCATCTACCAGTCCTTAACCTCTCTGATTTACGATCAACGATTAGATCGCAACCGTCGATCCTGGCTCCGATTCGACAGTTGCCGCTTCATCGCATAATCACAATCGCATTTCTTTAAGGACCGGTTCCGATATCGCCCAAGGGATTTTCGCTGATGCGATATAAAGGTTCTACTCCATGCGACTTGATCTCGACCATTGATCTATAAGATCCAATGGCCCCGATGCATTCACGTTCGCTATTCCCTCCTTAACTTGGCTTCTTTTGCCTTTGATGGATTCTGCGTTACAACACAGTTCTATACCATACTCTATTTAACACATGATATAACAGTTAAATCGATATCTTTGGATCGCCATCGATCTTTTAGTGATTGATGGTTGATCAACAATCTACAAACGGGATTTAAGTCCTCCATGCTTATGTTTACAGAATCACTCGAAAAGTATAATTACATAGATACGCGAAAATCCACAATCGCACATGTATTATATTGTACACATAATTTAGTTACAACCTAAGGCATTTCAACCTTAGAAACAAGCTTCCTCTCGACTACATTGTGAATACTCTCTCCTATCTATTATCTACCTATATCACTCTGTATCTCCCTATAGAACATGCAGGTTCATTACTCATAAGAACACAATGGATCAGATCACTGAAAGGATCCAATCAAATCCTCTCCACGATTTCCTCAACAATCCCCTAAATCTCTCAACTAATCATACATATGGTAGATTACATTTTGATTAAATCTTCTAGAGACTTTATCCATTCCATCATTTTAGCCCAGTTTTTTATAGAATTTCTCTGATTTATTTCCGATGGTTAACGTCCTCTTCCTTGCTCCGCTTTAGATTCCTCTTTTGATTAAGGGGGGTCAAACGCCCCTGCATCAAAGAGTAACATTCGTTCCACCAGGGTAGGTGGGTTAAGGTCATTACAATCCTGTTGCTGGTTATAAGGCAGTGGGTCCACTTGAAGGAACAAGGATGTGGTCCTTAAAGATGTCATAGCTCCTTTGGATGGTCTCTATATCAAATTTCAAAATTTCCTTGTCTGATGCTAAGGTTGACTTGAATTTAGGACTTGTTCTTGAGAAAACACATAGAGATTGAGGGGGATTTCAACCATAGTGGTTGTTTTAGAGATTGGTTCTATCTCTCAAAAAATACAAACCTTACGGTGCCTTCTTTAAGGATGGATGTGTGCTCTCTCATCCAAATGATTACTAAACTATCCATCAAGTTGGACATGGAACTCAAAATGATGCATGTGAATGGTGCATAAATTGTTGAGCTTAGGCAAGATGTTAATAGGCTTCAAGGCTGATTTTTTTCTTTTTTGAATGTAAACCAAGATCAAAGTCAATCAATTCACATATCATCGACAAACTCGATCTCCCCAACCATCCTGGTTTTGAATCAGGTGGAAGATGACTCAGACATAATTGTTATCGATAATTAATCTTAAAAAAAAGGATGTAGGTTAGGACAAAAATTTTAAGTGGCTCTTCATCAGAGTTTATACAAGCATAATTAATTTTACTATTGTAAATAGAATGAAAATGTGGCAAATAAGCTTGCTAAGCAAAATTAGTTGTACTGTTGTAAAGAGAATGAAACTGCCTAAAATAAGCTTGTTAAGCAGAATTAGTTGTACTATTGTAAAGAGAATGAAAATGCAGCAAATAAGCTTGTTAAGGTGTGGGACATCTTCTCAGGACATTGAAAATGTAACTTTTTTGTATTCAAGCAATGCTTAACATTTTTTTTACTTAATATGATCTTTTAATTATTGTTAAAAAAACATTTTAATAATCAGTTAAATTATTATTTTATGTTGATAGACATGTTTACAATTTTTATTTTATACAAACATCAGGTATATATTTAAGATTTAATAAAAAATAATATTTTTGGTTGTTAAGTTTTAAGAAATGTGATTATTTGCATTATTAATTTTTTTTTTCAGCTAAGTAATAAATTTTCACCCTTAAAATTTGAGTTCTGGTCAATTCTATTTTTACAATTATCTTTTTTTACTTACATCAATATTCTAAACTTATGAACACTAGTCAGTGTTATAACTACTTTTGCAGTTAAATACTTTAAAAATTTCTCTATAAGTTCTCTAACATTTTAATAAATTTTTAGCTAATGAACTTTTCACAAAACTATAAATAAATTTAACCTGCATTATATCATTGTTATCGCCGTGAACCATTTTTATGTTATTATTACGAACAACAATTTTTATGTTATTATTACAAACAAAAAATCATGGTTAGATCTATAAAATAGAGATGGATGAAGTTGTTTCAAATTATAAATATAATTTTGTTGGTTTTCTTTTTAACTTTTTTTTGTTTGTTTGTTTTTTAACTTTTTCTTGAAATAAGGATTAAACTGTGTGGATAAGTGTATATATGAATTTTAGATGTAAAGAAGTATGTTGATTTTTTTTTAGAGTTTATATTGATTCTCAATGGAATATGGTTAGCACATTTTTCTTCTTAATGTTTATCAACAACGGTAGTGTATCATAGAGTTTGTTAGGTTGCATTGACTTTTAATCAATTTTAAGAATTAGATTTGTGCCATGTGGCTCCCCACCTACCAATTTTCTAGGATTTGAGATTATTCCAATTCTAATAAGTTTCTCATTATTATTTACAACATTCATTTATATAAGATTTTAATTAGCAAATTGGTTCATTACTTTTAATAAATTTAAAAAATTAGATTGCCAAGTGGCTCCGACCACCAATTTCCTAAGGATTTGAGATTATTTCAATTCTACTAAGTTCCTATATGTTGAGATTATTCAAATTTTAAGAACTTCCTCATTATTATTTATAACATTCATTTATAAATAAGAAAATTTTGTTTAGCAAAATGGTCCATTACTTTTAATAAATTTAAAAAATTAGATTAGTGCCATATGGCTTCCCACCCACCAATTTCCTAGGGATTTGAGATTATCTTAATTCTAATAAGTTCCTCCATGTTGAGATTATTCGAATTCTAATTAGTTCCTCATTATTATTTATAACATTCATTTATATGTAAGCATATTTTATTTAGAAAAATGGTCCCTTACTTTTAATAAATTTAAAAAATTAGATTCCTGCCACGTGGCCTCCCACCCACCAATTTCCTAAGGATTTGAGATTATTCCAATTCTAATAAGTTCCTCATTATTATTTATAATATTCATTTATATATAAGCAAATTTTTTTTAGCAAAATGGTCTATTATTTTTAATAAATTTAAAAATTAGAATTCTTGTCACGTGGCTTCTCACACACCAATTTCCTAGGTATTTGAGATTATTTGAATTCTAATAAGTTCTTCATTATTATTTATAACTTTCAATTAATATAAGAAAAATTATTTAGAAAAATGGTCCATTAATTTTAATAAATACAAAAACTTATATTTGTGCCACGTGGCTCCCACCCACCAATTTCCTAGGGATTTGAGATTATTCCAATTCTAATAAGTTCTGCCATGATAAGTTCCTCATTATTAATTATAACATTCATTTATATATAACCAAATATATAATAAGGTATTTTCCTACGTCTCACTACAGTGCAAATAAATTCCATCCATTCCAGTGTTAAGATGTCCCTCAACGTGTTCGAAAATCATATTGTCTACTCCAATATTCTACTAACGCTGGAAGAATGTGGGCTACAAGTTGTGAATGCTATGTCTTTTTCGATTAATAACAAATTTTTCCATACCATATATAACAAGGTATTTTCCTATAATTGTGGCAACAACTTACTTCCCTGTCTGCTTTACCAATATCTGAGCATACATATATTTGTACGTTGCCACAGGTGTCTGATAGTGACTAATTTAATGTGGACATCCTCTATGAGAAATTTGGGCATTTGATATTGGATCATGAGGTCGAGTTATGTGCCCTTGACTCTCAAGAGGAATATGTGTTGCGGCACAAATGAGGAGTAGAAGGTTTGACCATCTTTTGCCACGAATCTCCACGATATCAATTATGTGTCTGCTATAAATTTAGTAACTGAGTTTGGTTTAGATGTTAATGATTTGAAGGAGTGCTCTATGGAAGATTGCTTTAATTTTCAAATACAAATGTATAAAATTAGCTTAGCTATGAATTTGGTTTGTCCTAGGTTTTCAGTGTAGGATTAGTGTAGAATTAGGTAAAGTAGCATGAACGAATTTGTACTCTAAAATTAATTAAAAAACATTCAATAACAAATTTTCAAATTGCAAGCTAATCTTATTAGTTTTTTTATTTAAAGATCAGTATTGATCTATTTTAATCACAATTATAAGAAGTGTTTAGAGTGATATAATTTCTTCTTGTGTAAATTATTTTAAAATGAAAAAATTGAAACAAATGTTTGCATCTCAAAGATAAAATTGACATAAAAATATAGCCCAAATATAAAATAATAACATTACTTGAAATGCCTAAAAATGTTTTAACCATGAAAATTTATTTCTTTTGATTGTACATATTAGTTGACATTGAAATACTTTACTTAATATGGGATTGAAATATTTTACTTATGAAGTACATTCTTTATATTAATAAGTTCCATGATAATTTCCTCCATGATTAATGAATTAAGAAATTTATTAATCCCTCAAGTTTATAATATTTATCTTAGGCTTTATATACCTTTGGCCTATAATATTAAACCCTTGAGTTTAATATTATTCCCTTGGGTTTATATTATCAATATGTTGGATTTTTAATACCTTGGGTTTTTACTATTAATCCCTTGGGTTTATAATATCAATACCTTTAGGGTTTATATACCTTGCATTTATAATATTAATCCTTTGGGTTTAATATTATTCCCTTGGGTTTATAATACCTTTGGGTTCAATCATGGTCAACCATGGTTAATTATGGTCACATTGTGACCATAACTATCTCTTGGTCCAACATCACATTGTCACAACCATGGTCATCCATGGTTAACCATGGTCCAATGTTGCATTGTGACAAATATTTATCTTAGGGTTTATATTCTTGGGGTTTATAATTTGTATCCCTTGGGTTTAATATTATTTCCTTGCATTTATAATCCCTTGGGTTTATTATTCCCTTGGTTTTATAATATTTTTCTTAGGTTTTATTTATCGTGGGTTTATAATATTAATCCCTTGGGTTTAATATTATTCCCTTTCATTTATATTATCAACCCTTTGGGTTTCTAATCTATTCATTTTTTAATCCTTTGGGTTTTTAGTATTAATCCCTTGGGTTTATAATATCAATCCCTTTAGGGTCTATATACTTCACATTTATAATATTAATCCCTTGGGTTTAATATTATTCCCTTGGGTCCATAATACATTTAGGTTCAATCATGGTCAACCATGGTCATGTGACAAAGACTATCTCTTGGTCCAATGCCACATTGTTACAACGATGGTCAACCATGATCCAACGCCACATTGTAACTGTTTCAATATGGAGATTAACCATGGTCAACTATAGTCAACCATTGTCCAATGCTAAATTGTGACAAACATTGTCTCAATATGAAAATAAATCATGGTCAACCATATTCCAACGTTGCATTGTGAAAAAGATTTATCTTACGATTTATAATATTTATCTTAGGGTTTATATTCCTTGGGTTTATAATGTTTATCCCTTGGGTTTAATATTATTCCCTTGGATTTATAATCCCTTAGGTTTACTATTCTCTTGGGTTTATAATATTTATCTTAGTGTTTATGTACCTTTGGTTTATAATATCAATCACTTCACTTTATTATTCCCTTGGGTTTATAAGATCAATCCCTTGGATTTTTAGTATTAATACCTTGGGTTTATAATATCAATCCCTTTAGGGTCTATATACTTGCATTTATAATATTAATCCCTTGGGTTTATAATACCTTTGTGTTCAATCATGGTCAACCATGGTCACAATGTGACAAAGAATATATCTTGGTCCAACATAACATTGTCACAATGATGGTCAACCATTGTCCAATGCCGCATTATGAAAAACATTGTCTCAATATGAAAATAAATCATGGTTAGCCATATTCCAACGTCGCATTATGACAAATATCTATCTTATGGTTTATAATATTTATCTTCCTTGGGTTTATAATATTTATCCCTTGGGTTTATAATATGTATCTTACGGTTTATGTACCTTGGGTTTATAATATCAAACCCTTTAGGGTTTATATATCTTGGATTTATAATATTAATCCCTTGAGTTTAATATTATTATCTTGGGTTTCTAATACCTTTGGATTTTAGAATTAATCCCTTGGGTTTATTATTCTCTTCGGTTTATCATATCAATCCCTTGGGTTTATTTGGTTCATGTTCTTAGGCTATAGTATTATTCATATGGTTTACAATATTAATCCTAGGTGTATTTTGAGTTGAGTGGGAGATGAAGCTCTGGTCTGAATTGTTGTGGGAGCATATCTAGGGTTTGCAACAGGCCCGAATGCAAAACCATAGCTACACACTATCATCTCCTTTTTTGCATTTTCATCATCACTGTCACAATCGGTTGGGTTCCCCCTTCGATTTCATTGTCATCAGTCTGCCTCTTTCGTTGTCCCCGGGATTGACTACAGCATGTCGAATATGGACGAGGATGTGGTTGATTACTCGACAAATCCCTAATCCCTACTATCCCATCTGGATGAGCCCTAATGATTTTCTAAAGGTAACAGTTAATCAGTTCCTGGGAAATCCATTGTACATTGATTTTCCACCTATCTATTCTGATCTCGTCCCTTCTGTGCCAATTTGTTGTTCATCGCACTCTCTATTGCCTCTTCGGGCCTTGACTGAACTCCCCCCACCCTCTCCGGTTATACTTCACCTTCTTGCCACTTGCATCCCACCCTCCCCCTCACATGACTCCCTACCATCGGTTTCATCGCCCCATCTGCCCTCCTCTGCACTCCCCACCTCGGTAGGGTTTGTTCCTGTAGGGGATTTCTCTCCTCTCTCACTGGATTCCCTCCCTTTCCCACACATCACGGCAGTGCCCAATCCATCTACCTCCCCTTCTGGATGCTTTGATACGCCGACGGTAAACCCTCAGACTAGTAACCCTTTATCTCAGTGGGAGAACCAGGGTACTCAAGACCACACTACAGTTCCTAACTCTGGTAAGGTCAAAAAATTGAAGTGTGTCAAAGCCTTCCATAAGGATCTATCTCCAAGTTTTTGTGAGGGGGTGCAAATGGGGGAAGTTGTGGATACGTAAAACAACGTCTTTGTGGGCAGAGTCAGAGGTAGAGAGTATTCAGTTGCTCGCCTGCACCTCTGGGTAATGGAAATTTGGGGGAATATCTTCAACGGGCTCCCAGCAATTACTACCCTAGCTCGGGGATGGTTCGGTCTCATCTTTCAGAGGGAGGAATATACCTCTTGGGCACTCTTGTGGTATTGAAATATTGAGATGGCTCATATATTTCTCAGGAGATGGAGCCCATTATTCGATCCTAAGCGGAAACAATTATGCGCAGGACCACTTTGGGTCAGGCTGCCTAGGCTGCCCCTCCACTTCTGGTCTGAGGATATCTTTACTTGCATTGGGAATGCGCTTGGCACCTTTCTGGGCTACGACAAATCTTATGCTAGTTCAAGCAATAAATCAATGGCTTGCATTTTGGTATTACCTAGATACCAGAGAGGGTTTGGAGGAGAAGATTACATTGTATTGGAAAAGATTCACGCGTATACAAATTTTGGACTACGAGGGAGTGCCTTTCAGATGCAGAAGGTGTCATAAGGTTGGTCATCTCTATAAGAATTCCATCAGGTTTGCTCTGTTGCCTCCTCCTCCACAGTCGCAGATGAAGTTGTTCCTGCTGCACCATCATCTGTTATAGGCCAGACACCTCAGTCACAAGGTCCTAAGACAATGTATTGCGGATCAACTCAGGTGCCACCTTCAACCTCTCCCCATCCTCCCTCCCTACTTATGATGAGATCCAGGACAACAGTTGCGGCCATTCACTCATCGGGTACTCCTCCTCCCCTTTGCTCTGTATCTTCTTTTTCTTTAACTTGTTCTTCACAACACTTGCATGTTGCATATGCATCCATACCTGGCATATCTTCATCTGTTATTACCTGTATGTTGTAACTCCACAATCCATCTATCTCAACCATTCCACCATCTATTCATGGGTTGGCTCTCACATCCTCTCCCCCGAATCTTTCGACCACCTCTAGACATTCTCACTCATATAATCTACGATCCCAAGTGTCACACTCTCCTGAGCATGTTGGGATTGGGTTGATCTCCCCTCCTAAAATTTCCAAGATCACCAAGGGTTGACACTATTTCATTTCAAAATTTGTCATGCGGGTTGGGGTGGAAGTGGCTCATGGAAAACAATCCATACTTGACAGGGTTCTTAGAGCATCAAACACCCTACCACGGTCCCCCCCATGAAGTGGATCTCCTTTAATTGTAGAGGGATGGCTAGTCCTCAAAAAACTATTAGACTTTGAGCCTATCGATATCATTTTCCTACAAGAAACCCTTGGTTTGGCTGATCAGGTTATCCCTATCCTATAATCTCTGAAAACATGTTGGATTTTTCATGCACTTGATGTCATTGGTAGATCTGGGGGCATTGCCCTAGGCATAATCCCCTCACTATCAAAATCAATGCTTCTTGGGGGGGGATTGGTTTCATTCGTATGGATGTTTTCTCCTCAGAACTAGGCATGGAATTCACAATTATCAATTTATATGCCCCCTCTCATAATAGAGCTGAGTTTTGGCACCATCTCCTCAAGTTATCTCTAGCTGACTACAACAATCTTATTCTAGGTGGGGACCTAAATTTCTCTATTGGATATGGGGAATCTTGGGGAAGAAATGCCCAACTGGATCCTTTATTGGACAATATGGAACACCTTTTGGAGCAACACCATTTGATTGATATACCCATGAATAAATCACAACCTAGCTGGCACAACAGAAGAACTGGAGATGTAGTTGTGGCTAGGCATTTGGATCGCTTCCTCATCAAAGAACATTTGGTAAGATCCATGTCTAATTATAGACAGTGGGTGGGATCTGGTGGCATATCTGATCACTCACCTATTTTCTTGGAGTTTTCGGGCCCCTTCTAGAAGCCTAAGGAACCTTTTTAATTTAATTCTACTTAGCTAAAGGACCCTAATTATATCAATTTGGTCAATTATTATTGGCATACCCATCCACTTGCTCAAGGGAGAACCATTGCAGAAGGTTTCTGTCACAATCTCCTAGAGATAAAGAGCTTATCTATCAAATGGGCTAAGGATAAGCGAGGCTGGGATGATTAGACTCTCAGCAACATTGAGACCAAGCTATTTTATCTCTTGGATGATCAAGGTCGAGGGTTTTCATCTAATGAGTAAAAAAAATACTCATTAACTTCGAGACTCAAAGATCTAAGATCCTCAAAGATCAGGAGGGAACTTGGCACCTTAGGAGTCAAGCTATTTGGTTACATGTTGGGATGATAATACCAAATGTTTTCACAATTATGCAAAGGGAAGAAGGGCCAACAACACTATTTTGAAATTTCCAATGGAGGATGGCCATTTCGCCAAATATTTTCATCAATTGGCTCACTCAGGCAATTTACATTTTCAGAAACTTTTCAAGGTCCCCCCTAGAGCCACACTTACCGAAATTGTTTGAATTGTTGGGATCTTCCCTCAATTTGTTGACCCAAATGAGGTAGAGGAGCTGACAAAACCTATTAGTATGGGAGAATTGGAAAATACGCTAAAATGGTTCAAAAAAGACAAAAGCCCGAGACCAGATGGTTGGTCTCTTGAATTTTACTTAGCCTTTTTTGATACCATTGGACAAGATCTCCTTAAGGTGGTGGAGGATTGTAGGCTATCTAGGCACATGTACGAGGCTATCAAATATACCTTCATCGCACTCATTCCCAAAGTTGACTCTCCACTCTCATTTAATGATTTTAGACCTATATCTCTTTGCGATTGCCTCTACAAGATCATTATCAAGATTATAGCAAATCACCTTAGGCCTATTTTATCTAATCTATTTTGCCTGAACAATTTTCTTTCTTGCATAACTGACAAAATTCATGAGGTTATTAGCACCACACAGGAGGCCCTCCATTCCATTAAGATTAAGCAGCTCAAAGGAGCCATCCTCAAAATCAATCTTTCCAAAGAATTTGATAGGGTAAGATGGCTTTACTTAATAATGCTCCTAACCCATTTAGGCTTCCCTCTCCCTTTCATCAAATGGATCATGTGTTTCATCACTACCATCTCATTCAGTTTCTTGATCAACAATTATGGCTCCAACGTTTTTCATGCAGAACGAGACCTCAGACAAGGTTGCCCTCTTTCCTCGCTCCTCTTCCTCCTTGTCATGAAGAACTTAGCAAATTAATATCCCTGGCTAAAAGAGAGGGGTAATTACAAGGTCTCAAAATTACTGACCAATTCATTCTTACCCACCTCCTTTTTGTTGATGATGTGCTTATATTTCTCAATGGAGGCATTCGAGATACCACTATATTCTATGACATCTTGTTTCTTTTTTCATTAGCCACTCGTATGGAACCTAACAGATTGAAATCCACTATCACTCTTTCAGTGTGCACACCACAGGAAGCTCAGATTGCACTACAAGAATTTCCATTTCAAAGCCTTCGTTTAGAAGATGGACTCAAATATCTTTGGTTCTGAATCAAACCCCAATGTTACAAAATTGCAGACTAGATATGGCTTATGGCCAAGGTTGAAAAGATATTACACAATTGGAACCACAAGTTTTATCCAGATCAGGCCGATCAGTTCTTATTAAATCGACCTTGGAGGCTACTTCGGTGTATTGGATGTCTTTGGCATGGATTCCCAAAGGAATTATTTCTCGGATAAAAAAAAAATGCTGCAGATTCCTTTGGAATGGATACAATGAAGGGAAATCATTTTCTTGGGTGGGATGGAGACACATTGCAATCCCAAAGAAATGGGGAGGATGGAGCTTGAAAGACATTCCCTCTTTCGCTCATGTGCTTGCCACAAAGATGGGGAAGCTCCTTCTTCGGCCCCTCTTGGTGTGTACTTTGTCATCAAACAGAGGAAACAAATGATCACCTCTTTCTCCATTTCCCTACGGTGATCTACATATGGGAACAAGTTCTATCAACGTTGTCAATTTCCATCAAATGGCATAGACAAAATGTTTTGGAGGCCTGGAATCATTCGAGGGAGGGGTCCTTGAACCAGAAATTACACTGGCTTCCTCTGATAATTTGTTGGACCATCTGACTGAATAGGAACGACTTCATTTTCAAAGACAGAGTTGCTCACTGGCCATCAACTATTTCCCAAATTATTAATGCCTATCATGATATCCCAAAAGATGATCCCACGCCTCTAGGCCATGTTATGACACCAAAAGTCATTGACCATAATCTCTCTCGAGCATACTTTGATGGTGTTGCACAAGAACAAGGATGTGGGGGGGGGGGGGGGGGTATATTATTGCATAAATATGAAAATCACTACTTTCGAATCCAGATGGGCTTGGGGATTGGTACAAACAATTATGTTGAATTGATCTCTCTTAGACATCTCCTCCATTTTGCTCTTGCACATGAATGCAGACATATTCAGATATTTGGAGACTTTAAAGTCATCATAAATTGGTTCAATAACTCATCTACATGTCATATGCACTCTCTCAGAAATATTTTGGATGATGTCATGCTCTTAAAAGCACAATTCACTTATATCTCTTGTCAACATATTTACATGGAGCGTAATATGGTTTTCGACCAACTTTCCAAGGTAGCCACAGTCCAGGCCAGGGGATTGTGGATAATACATGAGCATCAGGGAGCTGATCACTTCCAATATTATCATTGGCCTTATATAGATCAGTTCTACCATCGGGCAGATAGGCCCTAATTTTTGCAGTATATAGTAGTGATTACTATTAGAACTTGGTTTATACATTGTATACATTTTTTCCATGAACAGTTATTGTATACCCTACGTGGTAATTTTGTATAAACTTATATTTTTTGATGACTACGGCCAACTTACAGCATATGCCATACATAGATCTACTACATGTAATTTTCTAAAATTAATAGAAAATTGTGATTTTTCCCCGAGGAAAAAAAACATCTTGGGTTTAATATAAATCGCTTAGGTTTACAATCATGGTCATCCATGGTCAACAATGGTCCAATGTCACAATGTGCTAAAGATTGTCTCAATATGAAAATTAACCATGGTCCAACATCACATTCTGACAAACATCGTCTCAGTATGAAAATCAATACTAGTAAATTATGGTCAACGATGTTTATTTTAGGGTTTATAATACTTATCTTAGGGTTTTTATACCTTGGTTTTATTATAGTTATCCCTTGGGTTTAATATTATTCCCTTGCAATGAACCACTGTAGATATTGGAGACAAAGAGAGGCAAGGTCTGACATTTACATATATATCAAGAGTGAAATCAATAGATGGTTTGCAAATTTCATTGCCTTTTTCTTTTCAACGTTATGCAAAAATGTAAAACAATGCGAGAAGGGATTGGTTGGAAAGCGTGAATGGTCGTGATCATTATCCTGTTTATATGAATTGGTGCAATTTTTGTCATAAATCTCGGTTTGTTTTGGAAGAGGAAAGCATTTAATAACTGTATTTGAGTGGAGTGTTTAAATTTAAATTTCGTATCAACCACATTTAAATTATTGTTTGATTTTTATTAAATGTTTATTTTATAACTACTTCAATATTATTTATTAAATATAATAATAATAATAATAATTATTATTATTATTATATATTATTATAGTTATATTTATATTAATACTATTTATGATGATGGTGGTGGTGGTGGTTAACGTCCACTGAGACCAAATTGGTCTATCAGACCCATAATTTTCTTAGTTTTTAATTATCTGGATCCTCGTCTTTCTTGGTGAGATTGGTGCTGTAGCTTTCTTTTTTTTCTCTATGGTCTTCCAACTTTCTTTATCTTGCATCTCCTTCATCTCTTCTGGTTCTTGGGACATTGGTGTCTTAGCTTCACGGTCTATTGTGTTTGTCCTTTTGAAGATAGTCGGAGAAGGAGTTTGGTCTAAGAGATCTGCTTTACTGTTAAATGAAGATTTATTTTGTGTGGTATTCGAATACTCATAACTGTTGATTTGTTGGGTGGGACTTTCTCCATGCTTGTCTTAAGAGTTGTTTCTTTCTTGCCCGATTTCTTGTGATTCAGAGTTTTCTCTAGAGTATTCTTCTTTGATGACAGTGTAGTGTTTTTGTGCTCCTTCCCACCATGTAGATCTGTGGTGGTTTTTTCTAGCAGAATTTTCTCGGAGGCTTTTCGGCAATTTTTGGCTAGATGGCCTGTCTCAAAGCAAGATCGGCATTTGAAGAGGACAATTTCATAATCTAGTTTCTACTTCCACACATAATAACTTTAATAATATTAATTCTTAATATTATTATTGATAATTGATACCACATATTAATGTGGTTGTGTACAACATAACATTTATTTAATAATATATATTATATATATATATATATAATATAATATAATATATATATTATATATATTATATATATATATATTTAATTATTATTTCATGATCATTAAAAATTTAACGAAAATTTACACCAAAGACATTAAATTATGTCAAATATCAAACTTTTTAATAGAGTCACTGCTAAACTTGCTCCGAAAGAAAGCCATTTAGAATAATTCTTAACGCACATCGTTATAGTAGTGGTTTGTTTCAACCACACTGACACACAAACATGATATGAAATGACATAACTTGCCTCTCACAATTGTAAGGATGGTTAGCTAGCCATAGCTTTATCATAGGCTAGTTATTTTGTGTTTTTTATATTTTTTTCATTGGTTTTGTTTAAAATTAGAATAAAATTTAGCAATGTAATTATATTATTATTATTATTATCTAATTTTTAAGATTACGGTTAAGTTAGACATCACATTGGTGTATAAGATTTTTTTGTTTGTGGAATAAGGGACCCACCTCCACGCAGTGATTTGACTACTAAGTCTATGAAAACATAACTACTCTGCACTTCTCATTTTGATCCTATGATCTCTTAGAAAGAAACACATACTTTTAACAATTAGAACCCACTAAACCAATATATTATAAATCTATAATAATATTTTATTAATTTCTTGAAATACTATATATATATATATATATATATAATATATATATATATATATATATATATATATATATAATATATTATATATATATAAATATATATATATTCAATTAAAAATTCGTAAATCTTAAAAATATCTTATAAAGAAAAATGACAATCTAAATAAATATTAATAAATTTTGAGGAAAAAATAAAAAAAATCCAAATTCTATTATCAAAATTTGGGGAAAAATAAAAAGTCCACAAATTGGATAGCATCTCTCTGTTATATGGCTTAATGTTTTATTCTTGTGAAAGTACCATGATTGGAATTCAGATAGGTATTGATGTTTATGGTTATATATTTTAGGGTTTGTTGTGGGATTAGGGGAGGGGAGCCATTACGCAAACACCTCCACGTCAACCACCCACAATGCCACACTGGCAAACCCTTCTTCTGTACAACACATGTCCCGTGCATGCAATGACGTGTTGGCTACGTATTAAAACTGGTTTGGCTGGTTATGGCAGGGTTTAGAGTTTCATTTAGTGCTTGCACTATGCATTGTTGATTCCAAAGTTTATTTACATTTGGGACCTATTCTTGTCCATTCGCAGTGCCGCTAGTTGACTGCCATTGCTCCAATGGTGGTCACTGCCATTACTATTGTGCGTGATGTGGGTTGTGGCTTCGTAGTGCCAGGTGGTGGTTTATGGTTCAACAAAGGTGGTCATTCTTCAGCTTGTTTGGTTGTTTTCATCCATTTCATGTTGTTTTTCTGCTTGGTTTTTCTTCCTTGTCTGGTGGAATGGGCTCGTTATTCATCTGCTTTTATCCCTGTGGCTAATTACGCTCAGCTTGGTGTTGGAGATGGTCATTTCACGCTCCAAACAGATTTTTCAAGTTTGTGGTTGAGCAACTTAGCTGCAATTTCATTGTTTAATTGATTTTTGGTCCCTAGCTAACCATTTTGATGTTGTTTTGTAGGTTGTTGCAGGTTGGTGTAGTCTGAGCTACTGTTTGAGCATTTGGGGTTCTTGTGGCTTTCTTGCATGGAGAAAAAAGGTAGGACATTGTCCTACCAGCCACATTTACTGTATTTTTTAACACATTTAGCCTCCATTGGAATATTGTGCCTTTGTTTACCTGTGTGTATGTGTTTACCTGTGTGGGTTTTGGCTAATTATTGGGTTTTGCGGTCTCATTTGATTTTTTGACATGGTGAACATGGCTCTGCAACCGTAGAATTGAAACCCTAATATTTGTCACTGATTTTTTTGCCGATACCAACAGGACATAGTTCCTGCGTATCTGAGTGCCTTGTATAATATTGTGATATGTTTTATTCAGTTTGTTGCTTTACAGTCTTACCTTTCTCTTAAATTTTGTTACAATTTTTGGTCGACTAACATCTCTTCACAGTGTTGAGGTTCAGCCCTCTTACTTTATCTAGGAATGTGATATATTATTATGCACAATAGACTAGATACAAGTTCTAGGAATCGGGTTTGACTACATAAGTCACGGTTATCTCTAAACTTCTTCCCCACGAAAAGGTTTATGCCCTCTCCCTTATTGGTATGCACGCGATTGTGGAGTAGGAAGTATGCTATTCTCTGATATAAAATCATTGTATTTCTTTGCTCGTAGCTCGTAGCTACGTCTTGGCAATGTTAAATAGCCTTAAAACCCTTCCCAGGCTTCCATCGGGCTCGAGGGAAGGACCAAGTTCTGGGTTTCCATGACCACCTTGCTATAGGTAAAAGAAAAACATTTCTTTCCTCCTAGGGTTTGACTGCTCTTTATTTCTTCGATTATCACTCTCATTGATTGCATTAACCCCTCATTGATTACATTAACCCCCCTTCCACTTGCATCCTATGGAGGTACAGAGAGGACTTGTTCCTGTGAAGAAATTTCTTGAGATAAGATATGATCTATCCTTTATTTGTGTATGAATTCCCTTAGTTTCACAGGACTACAGGAACTTTTCACAGATTGAATTTTCTTCTTCCAAGTGAAGCCTCAACGACATTAATTAAGGGTGTAACAATTACGGCCTTGCAGAATTTTTCCTAGGCTTATGAGATGGGCTATCCACACACTTGGCATGAACCGTCCTTCCCAAGATGAGTAAATTCTTATCCCAGGCTCAACAATTCGAGGCCCATTGTGGGGAAGCCTGTGGGAAGCTGAGGTGTAGATGTGATGTTATGTGGAGAGAGATGAATATAGAGTATTGAATGCTTGTCTTCGGTTGAGGAGCAAACCCTACATAGCCCCAGAGCAAACCCATGGTGGATTCACTCAATGAGCCTCTGACATATCACGTGCAATCATTCATGCTAAACATTACCTCTAATTTCACTACATATTGGAAAATACCTCAAAAAATCATTGTTTAACCCCCTACTAATACAAACCCAATACACCTTCCCAATTCAAAAATCCATACTTTCACTAGATATTATAGGTATCCATTTTTTTATTAACATCTCTTATACCCCTTTAACTGTTCCAAAAAATATAAAGTCAATAAACCAATAATGATCAGAATATAAAGTCAATAAACCAATAATCTTAATCTTATTACATGATAAGTAATATTACGAATCTAGTTAACATAAGGCTTTTGATGGGTGGAGCCATCACATTCTTTAGTCATGTCAAATTATAAGAACATTTCAGTTAGAAAGTATGCAAAACCATGGGTCTGAGCTCAAACGAAAAAAAAAAATGGGGCGGGAGGAAAACAGAAAAAGTACAGAGGAAAGCATTTCTGGAACACGTCACAATGTATCACCGTATGAAAGTATGGTGATTGGATGGCAGGTATGTCTATGCATATATATATATATTTTTTTAAATGGTGCTTGCGTGACGAATTAGTCATCTCATGACCATATATGAATTCGGTTATGTGGAGTCTTCGATTCCAAAATCCAGGACTGTCACATCCTATCCGAATACAGAAACATTTAAAATGGAAAGCATATAGAAAAGTTGCATCCATAACTCTCAGCATGTTAGAGCATGTATTTCTCCAAATAATACCCTCTCTGAATATGGTGATCTACTAATGGAGAGAAATTGGGCAACTATTGTTGATATGAATTGATCGTTGTATAGTAGTGAAACGATGAATTCATCCCCTTGGTCATGCGAAATTCAAAACCGAATCAAAATCCAATCAAATGAAATGGAATTAATTCCCAAAAGAGGCTTCCAATATTCTTTTTTCTATTCGCCCTCTTCGAAAATTTGTGTACTTGTGTTTCTTTTGGAAGTGAAATTTTGTGGATTTTTTCGAACTCTATAAAATAACCAATAGATAGATGGTGACTAAATAGGCAGCTGTTTTTTTTCAGCAGGAAAACCATATGTTTTATTATTATGGAATAAAATAGTACATTCTTATGAAGGATAGATTGTCCTCATAAACTTGGGATATATACAGTTTGATAGATATGCTAGCATTCATTTGTAATCTAAATGATACAACATTATGGTACTTCATCCATTTTTACATTTTACATAGAATCTGAAAAGTAGATTAGATCCTTCACATATCTGAAGATCTCATACCTAATGGACTCTTTTCTGAAAATCTCATACCTACATGGCCAATTGTTAGATAAACAATTGGTGGAGAATATTTAGAAAAGAATTAAATCATATCTGAAGTTAAAATTTATCAAATTAACAACATATTTGAACAAACCATTCAAACCCTAATCACAATATGTTTACAATAATTACTCTTTAACATACTGGAACAAGCTTGGTTTGGATTAGATACCAGTAATTTCAATACATGGATAAGCTTGGATTTTATTAGAAATACCAGTTACCTCTTCATGTATCCCTGTCTGATCTGAATCAATGGTATTTCTTTTGTAATATAACCTTTAAATCAAATATTGTTTGATAAATTATCTCAAAGCAACGAAACCAAAAGAAAAGCAAATAGTTCAATGTTCACGCACACAAGAAAAAATGCATAAGAACAGTTGGGACAAAATGAATAAATGCTTACAAAATTGAGTTTACAATTTTTTTGATTCAAAGAGAAACATTCTACTTCTCTAATATTATGGATTGAAATAGTTAAAAATTATGTCCTCATTGAAGTTGTTGCTATTGCTATGACTAGTAGAAGTAGAAACCATCATATTCTTGTAGCCCAGTAGATGGAGCTTCTTCTCAAACGCAGCATCGATATCATTGAAAGAAAGTCTGCCATCACTGTTATCCGGAAATCTAGTGTCCACTCGAAGCTACTAGTCCCACTAAGACTGGTAGCTATCTTAGAAACAAACAAACTAAAACTACTACAGCTTTCCTTTATGAGAAGTAGATAAGAGAGGAACAAAGGACACCAACGTCAGTCTTGCGCTTGGTTCCTTGCTTAGTTCCTCTCCCTTCTAACATATCTTTGCTGCTCCTCTTTTGTCTACCCAGCTTCAAAGAGCACCTGTGGAATCAAAGCACATAATACTATCGAAGAACAGAGATCTACAATCATAAGCAATACAGGACCAGATATGTATTGGCCACACAAATGCATATATCATCAAACATACAAGAATGTGGAGGAAAACTTGAATAGCTTTATTAACAACAAGAATAGCAAAGAGGATTACAACCAATTGTTCTGACACAACGTCATCCTCTCAGCATGAAAGCCCTTCTTCACCTCATGAAAAGCTTAGATCACCCAACACTACGATGTTGCACCAGGAAACCAACAGCACTTCCTTACAAGATACAAGATTCTAGCCTCTGGATCTCTGTGATGAGGGATCCATATATAGATGATTGCAGGGGGGTGAGTCAGCTTATGGGATTTTGATTAGTGTCCTCTCTTTGATAGTTCTTGATTACACTTGGATATTGATGATCCCTTACTCATCCCTGGGCGAATTCAAAGATGCAAGTGTCATAGGAGAAGTTTCTGGAAGATTCCACGATGATCCACCTTGCAAACTGTCTCTGCCATTTGTCTACTCTCACCCATCGCACCCTACAGAAGGGCTTTTCAGTATCCATCGCACCCTTTACACTGAGTAGGTGAGATGCATCGCACCCTCTGCACTGGGCATTTTGTATGGTCCAGTTTTGACCAGTTCTGAGTAGTTTTCTGTGGAGAACTTTTGGGAGATGATGTAATCAGTTGACCTTGTTCCTTTAGGGCATGAAGCAACACTTTTAGGGACTTAGGAGCCCTTGGTTTATGGACATGTATGATTTGAGTTGCAGTGCTCAAAAATGTCTATAACAGTTTCCCCCTAAAGCATGAGGTCGTTAATCTTTTGATGTTGGGTGAAATGCTTTATCATGAGGATTCGAAGTTTTTTCGAGCTGGAAGGCGACCTGTAATAAGATACAATACAATACATTATCTTCATAATATTTTTCATGATCTAGCTGAGGCGGGCATTCCCATGCTTAGCTTTATAAATTCATTTTTATGTACACAGGACAGACAACCGTCTGTGTAGCAGACTGATGATTCGAATGGAGTCATCATCCTTTGATTCGGATGATCATTTGTTCGGCAAATATGTACATTTGATGTCTTTATATTCCTGAATACATCGCAGCCCGGATGGATGAAACTAGATCCTGGGGTCTTCAAACTCGTTCAATCTTCACTCAAAGTACAAGTCGATCCATGTGAAGGATGTTCTGGAGTCGATCATGGAAAGACATCGCCTGATTACCAGCCAATGATGTAAGTTTTTAACAGGCGCGAGAGGAATCACCGATAATAATGATGACCCTCAAGGTACTGCAGTACAATTCGCTGGTGTGAAAAAGGGACTTGGCGTTGAAGACCACGCAAAATCTTTTGGTCGAAGGCCATTGATGTAAACCTGTCGCCGAAAGTGAGAAACTTGTCTTTGAGGCATGCAAGCTTCAAAGTACTGAAAGGGTTGCTCCTAGGTCAACTTCTTGGATAATGAGCTGATGTCGACAAGAAGTGACCCATCGTAGGAGGGCCTTAATGAATCCCACACATCTACGACACGAGCAGAGAAAATGATTTTGGAGGTGAAAACATCCGATGATACAAGGTTCAGGGTGGCGGTCATGAAAGAATGGAGCGTGAATGTATTGCAGTGGATGAGACACAGGTGAATTCTTTGAGCGACTTCTCTTGAACATACCGGTGACACTGAAAATGGATTGGTAGCATTAACCCTAAAGATGGATGGTGTGACGGACCAATGGTGATATGACCAGTGAAAAGAATAACCCAACCCGACTCGGACATGGAGTGAAAGTTTCATGTTCAAGAGCGACTTGCTGCCAATAAAGTTTCTTCAAGTTTTCTTCCCAATTTTTCCCCAGTCATTGTTGACCAGTACCTCTTTATTTTTATCAAGCTTGAGAAGGATAACATATGCTTATTCTATAATCTGCCCTTAGGGTAAACCCGTCGCTATGTTTGAACGAGCCTAGCGACAGTGAAACTCGTTCTCGTCCATTTGGACAAGTTTGTCGCTATTGATTTTAACGAGTTTAACGATAATGATAACTCGATCCTTTTTGAATTTTAGAGAGTCTGAAAAGGGACGAAAAGGAAACTCCAATGATTCTTTTTCGTCATATAATCCCTTAAGTCTGAAAAAGTGTAAAATAATACGAAAGGGATGAATTTTCGGTAGTTTTAACGAGCCGAACAAGACAAGCAACTTTTTGTGTAATAATCCCTCAAGTCCAAAAATATTAAAATTTAGAGGAGGGATAGCACTTCTGATGACTTTAACGAGCCGAAGAGGCCAATAGCTGGGCAATATTTTCATATTTTATGAGTCAAGTGAAAATAGCGTAAAGGAGACTCGTTTTTTGAGGAACGAGTGATAATTTCAGGTAGCAGCTGATTCCAAGTAAGGTTTGGAATTTTCCAATCACAGCAGTGTCACAAGGATGGCTAACAAAATCACTTGTTGCAGCTGTTCCTTAAAAGGGTAAAAAATCAAATGGAGGCGTATGATCGATTAAAATAGAGTGGAGGTGATTATGAGAACACGACCAAGGCTTAAAAGCTTATGATAATGCATTCACAATGGTTATTTACTGGAAATTGGTTCATTTTTTAATGAGCTTAAACTCTGGGGGGAAAATTTGCTCATTGCTTAGGTTTACTCTTTAACGAGCTTGAACTTCACATAAAAACTGCTCGTTCCAGTCATATAATAAGGATACCTCATCTATAGATTCCATTTTTTATGGAACTTGCACCTTTCAAAGCTTTGCCCCGTATCCTTTCTTTATGCAAGTTTGGAATGACCAATCCTACAAGTTTAAAGGGTTTGAGAATCTACAAACTAAGAAAATAAATGGCCGCTCTTTGCTTGCATGCAAAAAGATTTGCATGCCCCCGGGTATATTGAAAAATTTCCTGGTTATCATTTAGAAGTTCTCACATCTACAAGATAATTTCCATCTACATAGTAGATAGAAACACTTCCTGGATTAGTCCATCTGAACAAAGGTGATTCTAACTCCAACCACCTAACATTGACAAGGGAATCTTATTCTGGTCTAATCCCCTTTTCTTATATGGACGGGTGTCGGACCAGTCATTTTCCTTCATGGAAACCTACTCTATACCTAGAGTTTCCCTGCTGGAGCAGGCCAGGGTGCATGCTCCCTGGGTTTCAATCATGTCCTCCCGAATTACTCGCACTCTTCAGGTGGACGGACTGGATATTTAAATAGACATTCCTTGCGTGAAAAGACCATTTAGGGATGGCATTTGACTAATAGCTATGTGTGAGCCAGGGAACGAAAGCTGGTCTACGAGCTGGACCACTCGGCCTTCATGCGGAAAACACATTACTCTAAAGAGTGAGGAGACAATGGCTCCCATGCTATAAATATAGTTGCGCCCAAGGAGTAGATTATAATCTAGAGGTCCTTGGACTACCATTACTTTCATATAAACAGTTTTCCTTCTCAATGTTATGGGCACATTGGGAAGGATCCCTAACGGTCGACTAGTTCCTTTGTCGAAGCCTGTCAGATTTCTCATCTCAGACAGAAGCGATGGCGAACCAAGCACTTTCCAAGCAGTCGAGGAAAGGATACTCACAGAAGCCCCTTCATCTATGATGGTATCGGTCATGACCATTCTGTAAGCTTGTACAATGATTCGGAATGGTACACTAGCTGGCAAATGGGGTCTGCCTAGTAGATTCCAATCAAAGGAAACTACTAGGTTGCTTGGAGGTGGGACCGAATAGACGGCTGGATATGACTCTGACGAACTTCCTTCCTGTGGTAAAGGAATGGGTAGATTGCCCCCATGTTCATCAGAGTCTGTGTTTACGAAAAGAATTTGAATGGTTTCGTTCTCATTCCCTTCAATGACTGTATCATCTGAAGACAGACCTTCTGTAAGCAAGACCGAGTCAACTGCCGCCTCGACCTTTTGACTTTTGTCTGGTGTGGATTCAGAGGGTTTATCTTCAATGATAGATGCTTTGACCGACCACAATGGCATGTCAGCCGGATTTTCAACCAGTGATGGACTCGGCAAGAGTTTTTTATATCCAGGAGGAAGCCATAGCGGTGAAGCTGGACGGTTATCCAAAACTCTTTTAGCTTCGTCTAGCAAGGGACAACGGTGGACGGCGTGATCACCTTCACACAGTTTACAAGGAAATTTACATTTCCTTTTCTATCCAGATACTTTGCTTTCACTAGTTGACGGTGTACTCTCAACACGATCAAAGTTTGATGACACCTGATTGTGCAAACGAGGAGACCAGTCCCTTAAGATCTGAGGGATGCAAGGACAATCTCAATGATAGTGGTCTCCTTTGAAAATGACACATGGAGATTTAGGCTTGGACGGTGCAGTGTGTGGATTTTCACTAGACGATGCACGGTTGCCCCTTTTTGCCTTTGGCTCCTTCTTCTTCTTTTCCTTCTTCTCCTTCCCCTTCTTCTCCTTATTAGTTACTTGATTTTCAACTTTACTAGCTTCATCAAGCAAAGAGGAAGGAGGAGAGGGAGAAATGAATGAAGTAAAAGGTTTGGGGGTAACTCTAGTATCATCTAGTTGCTGACTTGATTGTTCAGGAATCACGGTGTTCTGAACGACATAGGTAGAGAAGAGCCATATGGGCAAGCCAATCGTCAATCCTGGAAGTGACAATGTGGCCATATGGGGTGCACCAACATCTCCCCAAGAGGAGAAAGGACTAGGATTTCCTCCAAGGGGAAATCCTTGGTTGGTAGACTCCATTTTTCTTAACCTAAAGACCAATGAGGGAACTTGTGATGTTATTCCGATTAAAATAAATTTTAGATGCTTTGACACAACTTGTTTTTTCAATTTTAA
>APFE030318962.1:0-24246 GCA_000404065.3 Pinus taeda
CATTGCTGAAGTGAAAATGACAAGGAACAGGATGTTCCCTTTCAAGATCAAGGCAGATTTGAAAAACAAAAATGAAATTGCAGCAGTTACCCAAGAGGCCTTCCAAAGCGTGCCAAAGGATGAAAATTGGTTGTGGCACTTGAGATTTGGACATCTCAATTTTGGAGGTCTAAACTTGTTAAGAAGAAAATGAATGGTGAAAGGATTACCATTGATAGAGAAACCGGACAACCTATGTGAAGGTTGCATTTTGGGGAAACAACATAGAGAAAGTTTTCCATCAGGTAAAAGCATAATGGCAAAGACACCCTTAGAGATCATCCACTCAGATTTATGTGGACCGATGCAAGCTCCATCATTAGTAGGCAGCCAATATTTCCTAACATTTATTGATGACTTTACAAGAAAAACTTGGGTATATTTTCTTAAAAAGAAAAGTGAAGTGTTTGAGAAATTCCGAAATTTCAAGGCACTTGTGGAAAACTGAAACGGGCTTCACATTAAATTTTTGAGAACTGATAAAGGAGGTGAGTATATCTCCAAGGAGTTTCTACGATTTTGTAGAGAAAATGGAATTAATAAGCAATTTACAGCAAGGTACACTCCGCAGCAAAATGGAGTTTTCGAGAGGAAAAACAGGACAATCATGGATATGGCAAGGAGCATGTTGAAGGCAAAGCATTTGCCAAATGATTATTGGGCTGAAGTTGTACATTGTGCAGTCTATATTCTGAATAGGTGTCCTACAAAAGCAGTGATGAACAAGGTGCCGGAAGAAGCGTGGAGTGGAAGAAAGCAAGGAGTCACCCACATGAGAGTTTTTGGATGTGTGGCCTATGCACACATTCCAGATCAGCTAAGGAGGAATTTGGACAGCAAAGGGGAGAAATTTATCTTCATTGGATACAGTGAGGAATCCAAAGCCTACAGGTTGTATATCCCATCTACCAAGAAGTTTTTCGTCAGAAGAGATGTTCAATTCATTGAAGAGGAAGCTTGGGATGGAAGCATAGAGAAAATAGTGAATGTTAAAAACTGTTTGTCTCATGATGAAGATGATGAGGAGGTGGCTGAAATGCATCCCCAAATAACAGTGCCAACACAAGGACAGCAAGGGACACCATTGAGGATAAATGAGAGTGCTTCTCCAAGCACACCACAAGGAGGAAATTCAAGTGCGTCTTCAAGCACTTGCACACCAAATGAAAGAAGTAAGAAGTTTAGAAATCTAAGTGATATTTATGATGAAGGAATGAATTCCTTATTTGCCTTGTTTTGTCATGTTGATGATCCTATTCATTTCGAGGATGCAATTAAAGATAAGAAATGGATAGAAGCTATGGATGAGGAGATGAATGCAATAGAGAGAAACAAAACATGGGATTTGGTTGAACTACCAAAAGGTAAAGAAGTCATTGGAGTGAAATGGGTTTACAAGACCAAGAGCAATGCTGAAGGCAAGATAGAAAGGCACAAGGCAAGGCTGGTTGTCAAAGGGTACAAGCAGCAGTATGGAAGAGATTATGAGGAGACTTTCGCACCGGTTGCAAGGATGGAAACCGTGAGAGCAGTGCTGTCCATAGCAGCACAAAACAAATGGAAAGTCTACCAAATGGACGTGAAGTCAGCATTCCTAAATGGAGTGTTAAAGGAAGAGGTTTATGTTGAACAGCCTCTAGGCTATGAGCAGAAAGGTGAAGAGCACAAAGTGTGCAAATTGAAGAAAGCACTTGATGGGCTGAAGCAAGCGCCAAGAGTATGGTACAGCAGAATAGATTCATATCTATTGGATAATGAATTCAACAAGTGTGAAGGAGAACCCACCGTCTACATCAAAGAAAAAGATGGTAAAATTTTAATTGTTGTCTTGTATGTTGATGATGTTATTTTTACAGGTAATGATGATCAGCTCATTAAGAATTTTAAATCAGTCATGAAAGAAGAATTTGAAATGACTGACATGGGTTTCTTGAGATACTTCTTAGGCATAGAAGTAGATCAAAATGAAAAAGGAATTTTTTTCTCACAGGCAAGATATGTGGATCAAGTATTGAGCAGATTTAGCATGGCATGGAAGAATGTAAGGCAACGATCACTCCCACAGTGATGGGATTAAAACTCAGCAGAGAGGACAGCAACAAGGATTTTGATCCTAGTTTGTACAAGAGTATTGTAGGCAGCCTTATGTATTTAACAACAACTAGGCCTGATATATGTATGCTGTTAGTTTAATTTCCAGATTCATGGAGAGGCCAAAGGAGGCACATTGGCAGGCAGCAAAAAGAATTTTGAGGTATGTGAAAGGTACCAAAAGGTTTGGAATTTTATATAATGTCTCAGAACATTCAGATTTGGTTGGATACACAGATAGCGATTGGGCTGGAAGTGTTGATGATAGAGCACTTCCGGTTATGTTTTCCATATGGGTTCAGGAGCCATTTCAGGGGCTTCTAAGAAGCAGTCCATCGTAGCATTGTCTACAGCAGAGGCTGAATATGTGGCAGATACAGCAGCAGCATGTCAATCAGTTTGGATGAGAAGGATGTTGAGAAGCTTAGGCCAAGAGCAGGCAAAAGCGACAGTGATCTTTTGCGACAATAGCTCAGCTATTGCATTGTCAAAGAATTCAGTGTTTCATAAGAGAACGAAACACATTGATACAAGGTTTCACTACATCAGAGAATTAGTGAACAATGGAGAAATCGTCCTAGAACATTGCAGGACACAAGAACAGGTTGCAGATATTTTGACAAAGCCACTGGACCAGAAAAGCTTTGAATTTTTGAGGAAGTGTCTGGGTATGACCGAATGCCCAGCAGGTGAAATTAAAGGGGAGTGTTAAAATTATAATTTCACCAACCCCGCGCAGTCAGCAGTCAACGGGGCATAAAACCAGACGGTAAACCAAAACTGCCTGGTCTCATATCGCACCACCTCTCAACGCAAAGTGGTTTCCGTGCATCGAGCTCCGATGCAATTGGGAGCTGACAGTTGTTCAAGCGCTGATGCTGCACTGACAATCCATCGGAAGGTAACTTTCACCTAACTAACCCCTTCCGATATCGTTCTCAGCCGTTGATTTACCTCCAGCATTTACCACCGTCGATTTGACAAAGCTGCACGATGGTGTAAAGTACAGTCGAAATGATGTTCCGATATCCATCCTCCGCCGTTGGATTAAAGTCAAGTCTCTCCGCCGTTTGATCTCCTGAAAGTTCTCCGCTGGTTAAAAAGTGCATACGGGTCTGATATAACATTAATATAGTATGGTCCATAAGTATTGCCCATCCCGTATATTAAATTGCTGACATTTATTTTGGTAGGGTCGTTAATATTTTACGGCGAAGTTAATATAGCGTATGGGTAAGTTTATTTTTAATTTTTTTTTATTGTTTTTAATACATATTTAAAAAAAGGCGTTGACCCATTTTTGGTGATGTAAAACAAAAACACCCGCGAGGATTAAAAATGCAGTATGTAATGTAATTTTGCATATGGAAAAAGAGAGGAGACAGGGGGTCCGCAGTGCCAATGAAATTTTTGTGAATCTCACACAGTGATATAGAAAAACTTGAATTCGCAGCAGCGAATGAAAAATATACAGAGGGTGAATTTTGTATTGCAGGGAATGCACAGAAGTGCATAGATATTTTGGGTCTGTAATGTAAAAGTGATTTTCATCCAGTAGAGTAAATTTTGTTTTGTAATGTAAGATTGCACAGCAGTGCAGGAGGAGAAGTAAATGAAACCAGTGGGTTGTTTTGTTCCAAATCCATGAGTTGTTTCACACAGGTGAAAAGGTAACTCTGTAACTCTCTGTAATTTTGTTTTCACACAGCAGTGAATTTAAATGAAATTTTTACACACAGTGGTGTAAAATTTCATAGGAGGCAGAGTAAATGTTTTGGTGAATCCCTCTGAGTGAAAGAGGATGAATATGTAAATGTTTTGTTTAATGAATGGAAATTTTATGGTGGTGAAATACTCTGTCCTGTGTAATTGTTTTTAAAAGACTTCTCTGTGTAAAAGATCCTGGTGTAAAGGAAACAGAGCATAGTCTCTGTGTTTTATATCTTGATGGTTTTGGTATTTATCCATCTCAAACAGTAACAACAAAAAAAATACCCAACATTTAACGCTAAAAAGTCCAAAAAATCACACTAAATATCACTACTCCATAATTAATTTTTAAATTGTAATCCATTTAATAGCTGATAGGTGTGCTCTACAATATACAAATATACCCTTATACAAAAATACCCTCAGGATCTTCAGGTGGCAGAACAGATTCAATAAGACGCAGTGTGAAGTCACAACATGAACAATATTACAACAAACAATCGCTAAATCTCTCTAGGGTGATAGCCCTATATGTTACTATTTGTATTTTGTAGATGTAATCCTTATATGTTGTATTTGTATTTTGTAGGTGTAATCCTGATATGTTATAGCTGTGATTTAATTCTCTTTATCTTTTTAAATTGAAATTTGATTTAAATGTTTTGTTAAAATTATGATTTTTATTTTTTAAAATTTGTCAATCAACATGTATATAAATTTAACATTTAAAAATTCTTATTTCACCCAATTAAATTCAAATATCTACCGAATTAACCGGAAAACTCAAAAATTTACACTACTTTTCTATTTCTTATCGTGTGACAGAAAGAAAGTTAGTTGCAGTGCCTAACCTTCTCTCGCGAGAATGGCAGTTGAGTGTCATTCGAAGAGTAACAGATATCCTATCATGAGGGGCTGGCTCTCGAGTGGCCGGGCATTCTCTTGAACAAATGAGAGCTAGATTCCAGTGATTATTAATGTCGTGTCGTCCTTCGCTTGAAACGATTTCCCAAGTTGCAGTGGTAATAAAGTCTTCATCGACAGTGAATTTTTTGTTTTGGGCTTGATTTTAATATATCCTACCATCGTTCTTTCAACGGAGCATACATTCAATTTTTAATTTAATATTTTCTTTAAATGGTTTTGCTTCCAATGGTTAACATGAATATTGTCTTCGTTTTCTGTGTAACCTTTCGATTGGCTATACAAATTTCACATTAATGTTCATTGTTTTTTATGCCCGCTGTCGATAAATCAATAACAGGACCAGACACTGTTTAAAAAACAACTGTGTCGATGAAAGCCATTCAATTTCCGGTATTAAAAAAACATCCATAATAATTTTGCACGAGAGGTGTGCCTGTCAAAGTCATAAGCAAAAAAAAAAAGAACATCTGAGAATACGTTTATAATGTTTCGGTGTGAGAGCCGTGCCCGTCGAAATCATAAGCTGGAATTTTGATCTGGTCACATGGTCATTACTGGCCAAAGAAATCCTGCTTCAACTATTTTTCGCCGGCGAGAAACTAATTGTAATTCCTATATTCACTCACGGCCCAGCGGAAGACAACTCACGAATCCAGAACTATCTGTCTTTTCCCAGCACAGGAGATCATCAGCTGTAAAACTAGAAGCGAAGAAAATCCAAGATGAGTAGATCTCCTCGCTGCTGAAAAAAAGGGTTTCAACAGAGGGTCCTGGACCACAAAAGAGGATATGGCTATCTGCGAATACATTCGAATCCGTGGAGATGGAGGAAACGTAAATCCCATTAAAAAGGAAGGTGAATGTCAGCAGTCCCCTTAAGTAATATTGATGCAGATGTAAATCTGTATCAAGTGGTGATATAAGCGGATAGATTATGTTTTTCAGGTCTGAAAAGGTGGGGGTAGAGTTGTAGATTAGGGTGGATTTGTTGAAAAGGTGGGGGTAGAGTTGTAGATTAGGGTGCATTTATTGAAGATAATAGGGAATATTTTAGAATAAGTAGAGTTGGTTCACGTAACCTTAGGATAGGAATTAGTTTCTATTTCTTAGAATGTTGTTTTAACTTCCCTAAAATCATATTTTCTATTTAACGTGTAATGTGCATGAACAATGCAAAGCATTCTGTAGAGCCAAACTCTCTTGGTTTAGACTCTCTTTCCTAGAGCTGACCAGTGGGTTTTATTTCATTTAATACAAGCATTGTCATTTTTATCATGGTATCAAAGCGTGAGGGCTAAGGAACCTGTAAGTTGTTTGGTGGGTGCAACTAAACCGAAATCGTTGTAGGTTTTGAGCAAATAGGCGCAACTATAGCAGTATTACACTTTTCACAATTTTATTAGCACTATTACACTTTTCACAATTTTATTTTTCGACAGCCGCATGCTTTTAGTGTTAGTGTACATTTGCGACAATCTCATATATTAGGTGTATATCTGCGACAGTCTCATATTAGGTGTACATCTGCAACAACGTCTCGGATATTAGGTGTACATCTATGAGAGTCTCAAAAAATTGATGTACATTTGCGATGATCGTGTAAACAACAAAAAGGCTCCAAGAGAACGCTGCATCTTGGAGAAGGCGGTAGAAGCTGAAAATAGAAGGTTGTCTAGAGGTCATGAAGGAAGCCACGGTGATTTGTGGGTGTGCTGCGAGATCAAACAACATTGAAAATCAGTGATTTGTTTTTGACACAAATCTGGGCTAAATCTAACATCAATATTTTTACCTGTCGAAATTTTTTTCCTTCTAAATTGCGAAGATGAATAACAATATGTTTGAAGCACGCTTGAATGAGCATAACAAGCTCAATGGTTCCAATTATGAAAATTGGAAATTCAAGATGCAAACTCTGTTAGAAGTGCAGAGTGCTTGGACGATTACAAATGGGGATGAGCCGAACCAGTAGCTGGATCAGCATCGATCCTAGATTGGGAGAAGCGAGAAGGTAAAACAAGGACCTTGTTGAACATGTCAGTGAAAGACTGCATCATACCACACATCAGAGAGTGTAAGACATCTGAGATCTGGGCAATTCTGAAGGATCTGTATGAGATCAAGAATACAAATCATTTCATGTTTCTGAAGAGTAAGATCCTGTCCCTGAAGATGGAGGAGAATGAAGCAATTGTTTCATTTGTAGCAAGGCTCAAGAATCTGAAGAACAAATTGGCAGACATTGGTCATGCAGTTGACGGTATAGATCTTGTAACAATTACCATGAATGGTGTCACTGATGATTACCAAATGTTCATCACTGGGATAAATGCCAGAGAGAAGATGTTGAAATTTGAAGAGCTGACAGGAATACTGACGCAGGAAGAAGAAAAAAGATTGACTTTGAAGCCCCAGAGTGTTGATCTTGCATTAATGGCGAAGAAAAAATTCTTCAAAGGGAAAGGAAGTCCACAACAGCAAAACATAGCAAACTCACACAAAAGACTGAATCAGACCCAGGATATGCATTCGAATAGAAACTACTCTGAAACTAAATGTTTTTATTACGGAAAACTGGGTCATATTGCAGGGAGTGCAGGAAGAAGAAATATCATGAAGAACAACAGAAGCAGAAAAGACGTGTAGGTCATCTCGCGAATGACAATCATGTGTAGAATTTAAAATTGTTCATGGCAGATTGTGATGAGAATGTCGATGTAGACATCTAGTATGTAGATTGAGGAGTGTCAACACATATGACAGGGAAAAAGCATTGGTTCTAATATTTTAAAGAAATCAACGAAGGAGCATAGATTTACCTAGGTGATGATAGAAGTCATCAGATCAAAGGGTGTGGGAAACTTTCTGTCATTCTACCTAATGGTAATATCAAACAAATTCATAATATTATGTGCCTCGGGTAACAAAGAACTTGATTTATGTATCCATGATTACAGATCAATATCTGAAAGTCGAATTCTTTGAATCTAACTATTATATTAAAGATATGCTAGATGGCATGAAGATAATTGCTACAGAAATCTGAATAGGAGGTCTATATAATTTAGATGTAAGACTTGCACCAATTCGAGCATTGACAGCAGCGAGCCTGACTACAGAAGAGCTATCGCATCAGAGATTTGGCCACATAAACTACAATGATTTGTTGTTACTACAAAAGAAAGAAATGGTAATATATCTTCCTATGCTAAAACAAATACATAATGATTGTGATGCTTGTACATTAGGAGAAATGCATAGAGAAGAATTCCCTATTCGAGTAAAAAAGAAACAAAGGGATATACTTGAATTAGTTCACACAGATCTTTGTGGACCCATGCAAACAAAATCATTAGGAGGTGCACTATATTTTCTATTGTTTATTGATGACTGTACAAAGTTTTTGTGGGTGTATTTCTTAAGTAAGAAGAGCCATACATTCAAATACTTTAAGCAATTTAAAAATATGATTGAAGGACAAACAGGGAAATAGATAAAAATTCTATGTTTTGATCAAGGGGGAGAATACAGGAAAGATGAGCTTATCAGGTATTGTAAAGATCATGGAATTTTGCAGCAATTCACAGTACCCTATACTCCACAGTAGAATGGAGTAACAGAAAGAAAGAAAGAATAGAACATAAGTTGAATATGCTAGAATCATGTTGAAAGGTAAGAATGTTTTGAATGGTTTTTGGGCTGAAGCAGTGAATACTACAGTTTATTTGAAAAATAGGAGTTCCACAAAGAGTCTTGAGTCTAAAACTCCTTATGAAGCATTATATGGATTTAGGCCTGTAGTAAAACACTTAAGAATATTTGGATCTAAAGCATTTACCCACATTCCAAAGGAAGATAGAAGAAAATTAGGTTCAAGAGCCATTAGATGTACCTTTATAGGGTATTGTTCACAGTATAAAGCTTACAGATTATTTAATCCCTCTACTCACAAGATTTTTGTTAGTAGAGATGTCAAATTCCATGAGCAGGATCATGAAGAATCTGATGAACACAATGAGGAATGGGACATTCTATACTTGCTAGAAGAAGAAGCAGAGAACAATCAGGGTCAGCAGCAGACGAAGGCAGAGGATGAATAGTAACAGTAACAACAGCAACAACAACAACAACGACGATAATAGCAGGACGAAAAATAAAATGATGATCAAATAAGGTTTGAAGCCACCTCACCACTCAAGAGATCAGGTAGGAAAGCTCAAATTCCTGCAAGATATAGGGAAAATGTTTTTATAACTATTATGATGAATGTGGTTGAACCTTCTAATTATAAAGAAGCAAGTGAATGTAGTGAAAGAAAAACAACCATGGAACATGGATATGATTCAATAATCAGAAATAACACTTGGGAATTGCTTGAACTTCCTAGAGGAAAACAAACCATAGGTTGTAAATGGTTATATAAACCGAAGATTAATGCAGATGGAACCATAGAAAATTAAAAGCTACATTGGTAGCAAAGGCGTACTCACAAAAAGAAGGAATAGACTATGAAGAAACGTTCGCCCCTATAGCTAAATTGAACACTATCATAATGTTAATCGCTTTAACTACTAAGAAACATTGGATGATGCATCAACTAGATGTAAGGTCTGGAATTTTGAATGGAGAACTAAAAAAAGATGTTTATCTAGAGCAACCGGAAGGGTTTGTCTAGAAAGGAAAAGAACATTTAGTTTGTAGATTGAAGAAAGCACTTTATGGACTAAAACAAGAACTAAGGTCTTGGTATGAAAATATTGATTCATTTTTTCTGCAAGCTGGCTATAATAGAAGTATAAATGACCCTAATATTTACATCATGAAATATGAACAAGGGCGCGTAGTGTTGATTTCGTTGTATGTAGATGATTTGATCATTATAGGTGATGCTACATATCTAATCGATGAAATCAAGCAACAGATGTCACAGGTGTTTGAAATGAAACACCTCGGTGAACTCATATACTCTTTAGGTCTTGAGATCTAGAGACATTCAGGTCAAACATTTTTGTCCCAAGCAAAGTATGTCAAAGGCCTATTGGGAAATTTTAGGATGGACTAGAGTAAGCTTGCAGTGGTACCATTGCAGCAGAACATCAAATTGCAGTGTGAGGATGGCTCAAAAGCAGTGGATGCAACACCTTACAGATAGCGGGTTGGGAGTCTAATCTACCTAACCACCACCAAACCTGATTTGGCTTATGTAGTCAATGTGCTAAGTCAATTTATGTCTAAGCCACTTCAAAACCATTGCAATGCAGCAAAAAGTGTTTTGAGGTATCTACAAGGTACTGTAGATTACTGTATTATTTACATTGACTCCTCTGATGTTAGATTGGCATGATTAGTAGATTTAGATTGGGTTGGAAATGTTGATGATCACAGATCTATAACAGGTTATGCATTCAGCATTGGATCTAGGGTGATCACATGGAGTAGCAAGAAGCAGAACACAGTCTCCTTGTCCTCTACAGAAGCAGAGTATCAAGCCATGTGTGCAGCAACGTGTGAAACAGTTTGGCTACGGAGACTTCTCCAGGATGTTGGGGAAGAATAGATAGACGCAACAACAATCTGATGCGACAATCAGAGTTCAATCAAACTCGCCAATAATATGGTGTTTCACAAAAACACTAAACATATTGACACAAAATTCCACTTTCTGAGGGAGAAAGTGCAATCCAAAGAAATCCATTTGGAATATTTTAATACATGTCATAATGTTGCAGACATTTTCACTAAGCCTCATGGAAAAGTTAAGTTTCAAATGTTTATGGAGATGTTAGGCATATTTGTGAACCCATTCTCCATTAAGGGGGGGTGTTGAAGATAATGGAGAATATCCTTGAATAGGTAGAGTTGGTTCACGTAACCTCAAGATAGGAATTAGTTTCTACTTCTTAGGATGTTGTTCTAACTTCCATAAAACCATGTTTTCTATTTAATGTGTAATGTGCATGAACAATGTGGAGCATTCTGCAGAGCCAGACTCTCCTCGTTCAGACTCTCTTTCGTAGAGTTGACTAGTGGGTTTTATTTCATTTAATACAAGCATTGTCATTTTTATTAGGATTAACGCTCTTCGTAATGATATTCTTTCCACACGGAAATATTGTCCTGTATGAGGAGCTCATTAGTCAGTTGCATCAATTTCTTGGCAATAGGTATGTACAAAAAGTGAAACTTCCCTACCCAACATATTTGTTTTGATTACTTGCCGAGAATTTTATTGTAAAAGGCTTTCCTCCTAAAATTTTGGGGGAGTAAGTTAATCTGGAGCAATTTTGGAGTTGGAACTTGAATCGCATCTCAATAAATTATACTTTAGAAGTTTAATCAAATTCAATTTAAAAAATTTAGAAATCTATTTACAAAAAATTGAAATCTATTTCTACTATTTGAAATGTTTAGTAGTTTGAGATAATTAGATTTTTAATTGTCATACCAGTTGCATCAATATTCTAGAGCAGGTAAACATGAGAATTTTGTCTAGTTAGTAACATGGGGAGATTCTCTTAACATTATTTATTCATGCACTCTTCATTGATTTCCCATGTTGGTGTTTGGAATCATTGGCTGTAAGCGTGGTGTAGATCACCACATCAGTGGATGAATTAGTGGCGACAAGTGCGATGTTGATCACTATATGAATTGATGCATGTAGGTGTTCGTGGAAAGAAAGACGAATGCCACAGCGCGCATACATGGAATTGAGAACTATTGGAACACCCATTTGAGCAAGAACATGCTTTTAGTGAACGAATCTCAGCCGAATTCCGGTACGAAAAATCAAAATTGAAGGTCAAAATCTCCCTCTCCCCTACAAAATCATGTGTTCAGAAGCACCCCGTGAAAGCAACGATGGTGAGACACCATGGAATGGTAAGACTAAACCGTCAAACAAGATATGGGCGTATTGATTGTATTTAAGGTCAAGGGTTCAAATTGTTTCATCTTAAAGAAACTGTAGGTTTCTTCAAGTCATGGTCCGGCATGCTTGTGAAAGATTCTATCATGCACAATGATATGGAGCCCACTACCTTTCTCAATGGTAGATGTTAATCTCCTTGAAAATGCAGAAACTGGAAACTCTACCTGTTCTATTGGATTTGAACCATCTATCCTCCTCAGACAATAATCTACTCTCCTCTCCATAAGACTTTCTAAAAGACCTACTGGAACACTCATTTGAGCAAGAAACTGCTTTTAGTAAGTGAATCTCGATCCAATTGTAGTGTGAAAAATCTCAAGAGAAGGTCAAAATATATTTCCACCCTATAAAATCATGTTTTTGTAACCCGCAGTGGAAACAACAGTGGTGAGAGACTCTGGAATAGCAAGACCAAACTGCTTCAGCTTTTACAGGCGTACTAATTGTAGTTCAGGTCAACGGTTCAAATTGTGTAACTGTAAAGAAACGTCCAATGTCATGTCATGGTCCAAACTACTTGCGAAAGATTCTATCATGGATGATGATACGGAGCCCACTGCCTTTTCTGTGGCCGATGTTAAAAACTTTAAAAGTGCAGAATTTAGAAACTCTACCTCTTTTATGCCTAGTTTAGTGGAGGAGGGATCTGCACATTCCCGTTATTTTGCAAGACATTACACTTGCAGCTATTTTATCCATAGTTCATTTGATCTGAACCACCTATATCTCTTGACTATGATTTGTTCTACTCACCACTAGACTGTTTAACGGATTTTGGATTTTGGGTTAGTGGAGTTGTACAGGGGAGCAACTACATTGATCACATAAATAAATGGTTTTGAAGAAATATGTTTTGGTCAAATTAATGTACACGCTACAGTTATACAATCACTGATGATCAAATGGCAGGGGAATTCCCTGAACTTGCTAGTTTACAACAATCAAGAACACAGTCGCTGAGTTTCCTACTTATAGAATCTGAAGATAAATGGGATGAAAGGGATTGATAGGAAAGAGCTACAGGCACACTTAATTTGGGTACTGATCCCATTTGAAACAAAATTGTGATAATTCAGATGAAATATAGTGAAACAAGTTCAACTTTGTTGTTTAATTTGTACAAATTATAGATATGACTGAGGGGATTTCAATTATAAGCTTTGCATTTCAACGATGTAGAAATTCTAGTGGATGTGTTTGCTTCATAGTTATTGTGAACCTGGTTCGTTCACTGTGGAATTTCTTCATAGTTGTTGAATTTGTTTGAATAATTAAGGGAAGTTCTTGGTTGCATTAAATTTAAATCAAATAAGATGTTGGTATTTTTGTTTAGACATATAGTGGTTCTTAAATATTTATTAGGAAATATAAGAGCAATTTCTAGCCAGAAATTGCTTCTATACAAATAGGAATACAAAATTTGGAATATTATCTTGAAAAGCTAAGTTATTTTTAAACTTCAAACAAATAAATTATTTTCAATGTATTTCTCTTCTATATCCTAACCATATATATATATATATAATTTTACAATTCATATATAAATAATATTAATACAAATATATATAAATAAAAGAAATAAAAACAACATATAAATTTTGTAATTAAATTTATATATAATTTCCACCAATGGTCTTCATGATGGCAATCTTTTGTACAATTTTTATAAGTTAGCTTCTCTCCCTCTTTCTTGACAGTAGCATTGTTCTTACATTAACATTTATCTTTTCCCTCTCCTTTGTCTCCTGATATAAAATGTTTACTGATATTAAAGGTTTATTGTTGGACTCTTGAGAAACATCATTGCCTATTAATTCTAAATGAGTATCCTGAACACATACTTCATCTAGAATAGTGGGATTAAAAATAAGTATAGTATGTCTCAAATAACTATAAAATTCACCTATATATTTAAGGAGAGTATCTTGTGAGTTCAAATCAACACCCAAGATTAATGCTCTTTTTCTAAATTCTTGTGTGTAACTTTGGACACTCTTACCTTTATCTTGTCTAAAACTTTTCCAATCCATTATTTCTTTTTGCACTTAAGCTAATGGATAAAATTTCCTTCTTAATGTAGCTATGAAATCATTCCAAGAAAATATAATTTTACCACTTTTATTCAAATCTTCTTGAGCTTTTTCCTCCCATGAGATTAGGGATACACCTTCCAAGAGAAGAGGAGCAAGTTTTATCTTTGTGAGATCATCATCAATATTTTGAATCCTGCAATAAACTTCAATTTGATGAACACAATTATCCTACTTTTCAGCATTTACTTCTCCAGTATACATTGGCAATGGAAACTTGACATCAATCTTCAGCGATGGAGAGTTGGAATGTCCTCTTAGAGATGTAGGAGGGGTAGATCTCTGTGAAGAAGGAGGTGAGGATGGAGGTGAAGGAGGAGGAGGAGGTGGAGGTTTGCTCCCATTACCACCATCACCTTTTGCTTGATTAGGAATTTCTCCTTAAAACTGTGTTGTTCTCTCATTATACAAAACTTTCACCATCTCAGACATATCAAAGAAAGATTTTCTAAAATCTCTCTCATCCTCAAACATCGGTCCTTGTACTTATCCTTCTTCATGTTCCATGACCTATGGAGTTTGCAGCATCCTTCAGCCAATTTGAGGGTTAGGTTCTTCAAGTGCTCCTTCCCCTCTTATCAATCTAGACCTTGTAAGCATTCAAAAAACTTGCAATTTCTATCAAATCTTCACCAAAACCATGCTCTAATACAAAATTCATCCAAAAATAAAAAATTAAGGTTTCATGAAATAATTTCAAGTTATTTCATGTCCTTTTGGCAATAGATCATGATAAGTACACAAACTTAAGTAAATTTTACAGAATTTTAACAATTAAACTTGAACAAATATGCAACATAAAACATAATCAAATTGATAATGTATTTCAGCCATCTTGGGCTATGTCTCCATGTCCATCTTCCCCTAGTGACCTCTTTATTATATTCTCAAATGCTCATTACATCAACATATAAGCTTCAATCTACAAAAATAACATTGTTGTTGTGTCCAAAATGCTCAAAACCCCTTATCTAGGCTCTTCTTGAGTTCAAAGAGGCTGAAAAATGAGAATAATATGACCCTTTTTCCAATTTGGTTTGTAAACTGCTCCAGAAAATGTCTCAACCTGTAAACTGTTCAACATATTTTTCTCGCAGTCTATTGGTTGTGCCAAGGATAAGTTGGGCGGAGGTCACGGGTTCGACCTGCACCTCCTTCGGGTGATTATATATATATATATATAGATTTTAAATGTGGGCCTCCAGCCTACCATTTGTATGAATGCATGGGACCGAGGGGCATGGGCAATAGGCCATGTGACCTTCGTTAGCTCCTCTCTTAGTTCTATGTGTCTGCATATGGCCTCGGCCATTATGCCTTGGGTGCGGGCAGGGTGCCATGTGTCCAACCCAAAATAATTCACCTGTGGTCATGTTTTAAGGCAGAAAACCATGGGTCAGGTTGGTCGGGTGCACCCATTGGTCTGCCCTTCCCCCCAACCCCTCCAACATACCATAATAAATAAAATATGTTGCCCATGTATCGATAAGTAGTAACGGCCTAAACGGTTGGTCGAACAGTTTGTATAGTGGAGATCGTGTGTTCAAGTCCGGTGGAGGCTCATTCAATGCATACTCCAATTTTTTTTCAATTTCCCAAGGCCACATGGTGGTCTCTCATAAGGCCATGTGGCGTCCTCTGATTGCCCCACATGGTGGCCTACGATTGACCCTAATTTAAATTCAACCGCCAATAACATTGTGCCACATGTCATCCTGATATTTCCCCACCTAACAATTTGTAATGCCTAGTCATATGGATGACTTTGGCACCATGTCAGTGTATGGATTTCCATGTGGCATTCTTACCTACATAGTCAACCATGCACTTTCACTTTTTTTTGTTATTTTCTCAAAACTTCAGAACGCGATAAATTTTTCATACGATGTCGGATTGAGGCCATTCAAGCGTCATTGGAATCATAATGATGGGATCTACAATTTGGCACTAGTTTTAGGAGATTTTGAGCAGTTTCATTGTGAGGATATTTTTTATCCCTTGGATCAGAATTTTACATCTTTGCTTCTTATGGATTTTTTAGTCATTGGATTGTACATATTATATGCCTTTGATTCATCATTATAGCCAACAAATATCCATTTCTCCCCTTTTCTATCTAATTTATTTCTTAATTCATGTGGGAAGTGTGCATCTACCACACATCCAAACACTCTCATTTGAGTAACATTATTTTGTCTTCCAGTCCATGCTTCTTTTGGAATCATGTTCTTTACACATTTGGTTGGAAATATATTTGTAATGTAAGTTATGGATGCAACAATTTCAGCCCAATATTCATTTGATAAATTCTTTTCTTTTAACATACTCCTTGATATTTCAATAATTCTTCTATTTTCCATCCAGTAACACCTTTTTGTTGAGGTGTGTATCTTGTTGGGAATTGCTTGTGAATTCTATGCTCCTTGCAAAAGGGTAGGAAGTCATTTGAAATGTACTGACCACCTTTATCTGTTCCCAAAGCTTCGATGTAGTGCCCACTTTGTTTTTCAGCAAGAACCTTGAATTGACGAAAGCACTCAAATGCTTGATTTTTCTATCTTAGAAAATATACCCATTTATTTCTTGTGTAGTTATCTCTAAACTTCAATAGATAATAGCTTCCACCAATTGAAGGTGCATGGATTGGTCCACACAAACCTTAATGAACAATCTCCAAAGGTGCATTTTCCCTGATTGACTTTCATGTTATAAACGATTCCCTATGTTATGTTCCCAAGATGCATCCTTCACATAAGATGTCTAGTTATTTTGTACATAGCAAACCCTTTACCATGCATTTCCTATGTAGTAAGGTTAGAGCTCCAAAGTTGAGATGTTCAAATATTAGATTCCATAGCAAAATTGCATCTTTTATTTCTGCTTGAAAGGTTGTTTGTGTGATTGCTGCAATTTTTCCTTCATTTTCTTGTGGGTTCATTGAGATTTTTGCTTAAGCAAGCTCTTCCTTCAAATTTGGTTTTATTACTTGTCATTTGGAAATTTTCTATTAGAGTTTATTTACTTGGAAATTTATCTAGAATTATGCATTCCCCAGTTTTTAAAAATAACTTATACCCCTTTTACATAAGTTATCAAATACTTATTAGATTGCTTTTAAAACTAGGGACAAAATAAACATTTGAAATATATTTTTTCTCCCCTTATTGGTTAGAATATTGACATTTCCTTTACCCATGATAGACACTTTGTTATCAATGCCTAATGTGACTTCTAATTTTACACTGTCATCTAAATTGAAAAAGAAATCTATGTTCTGAGTCATGTGATTGTTGTAACTTGATTCTAAAAGCCATATATCATTTTACAACTCTTATGCTACATTGCAAGCTAGGAACATACTACCTTGATTTCGATTATCCTTTGTAAAATTTTCATTTGGTTTACTAAATATCATATTGTTTCTTTCTACATCCATTCCCATACTTCTTGCAATAATGACATTGAACTTGAGACTTATCATACCTTTAACCTTGTGTATGATTTTGGCTTGGATCTTGACTTGGATTTTGAGTGTTTCGTCTTCCCCTTGAGCTTGAAGAGTGACTTTTTCCAACTCTATATGGACTTCCTCCTCTACCTCCCAAATTTGATCTTCCTCTACCTCTACTTTGACCAACTGAGACTTGTGTCTTGAAAGCATGTTCCAAAGAAGGGTTTGTTGACTTCTTCAACCTATGTTCATGAGAAATGAGTGAGTGATGGATTTCATCCACTGAGAATTGTGAGAGCTCCTTTGTCTCCTTTATGGCCACAAGAATAGAATCATACCTTTGCTGGTAAAATTCTTAGAATCTTTTCAACCATTCTCCTTTCATTTAGTGTCTCATCATGAGATATGATTTTACTTACCAGTCTAATAGCTTGTGTAAGAAAAGAGTATATTGTATGAGTCTATTGTCTTAGACTCCTTCATATGTATTGTTTCAAAATTTCTTCCCATCATTTGCAACTTTACTATGTTCACCTTTTCCATCAATTGATATGGTTTATGGAGAATGTCCCATGCTTGCTTGGACTTTGTTGCTACTGCAATCCTTGGACAAATACTCTTATGCACTACTTGGAATATGTAGAAGAGAATTTTGGAGCCTTTCTTCGTATTATCTCTAAAAAATTCACTCTACAGGATCACATATATCTGAGAACAAAATAATGTCTTCGTTGTGATTGCTCAATAATCATATTTCTTCCTATTAAACAGAGGAATCTGTAAATTTGTCAAACTTGTGTTTAAAACTGCCCTTAGTCACCGATATAAACTCCTTATCTAACGCTAATAAACCTTTGCTTTTTATAAACTCCACACTTACAAAGATTCTTTAATAACTCTGATCTCTAATACCACATGAAAGAAAAAGGCAGAGGAGAAAAAACCAGAGTATAAAACAAAGGAATGCGAAGATTTATCAAAATGATTTTTGAGAACAAAAAGCATAACTTTTTGTATTTTGATTTTAATTACAGAATGACATATACATTTGCTTGATAAACAAGACGGGCTGCGGGGCAGCTAGTCCCTGCCCCAGCCCGCAGCGTATCTCGCAGTGCGGCCATCACGAACTAGTACAAGTAACCCGTACCAGTAGAAGCCCGCAGCGTATCTGGCAGTGCGGCCATCACGAACCAGTACAGAGGCTGTTACATAACCTGTACCAGTAGAAGCATCAGTAGCTAAGGCACAAACAAAGGGACAGGCGTACCAGTAGAAACATCAGTAGCTAAGGCATAGACAAAGGGATAGGCATCAGAGCCAGCACAAGCCAGAAAGCCAGCCAGACCTATCTAAGGTAAAGGCGAGAGTGAAAGGGTAGTTGCGCGGCCATCACGAACCAGTACAATTGCCTCGATAGTTTCAGGCAACGTTTGCTGGAGCTTCAAGCCACCGTCTGTGACATATATGCCTGTAATAGTTAAACGGTTTAGAAAACTGAGTTTGGAAACAATTATAAAAATTGTTTAACTCATATACAAACGGATTATAAAGACCTCTTTCAGGATCACTTCTGGTGGTTTCTGGAAGTGATGATGGGCGATGTCGTATTAAATCGTGGTCGTAGATCGCGCTAATGGTGGTTTCTAAAAAACTGCCCCCCGACAGCACATGAGTCATTAACTTCCTTTAAGTCCTACAACTCTGCGTTGGTAGCTTTTTGAAATGGTTCCTACCATCGATGATGCTAAGCTGGTCTGCAAAAAGGATATCGGGGCACGAGGGTGCTGAAGATGAGGAACCTGCGAAGGTCAATAAGTTTAGATACAGTGAGTATAGGTCAGAGACTTATCCAAACGATTACTGTATGGATGAGATGGGGGCTGCCATGTGGGGAGATTTTGGTGTGGGGTTTGGAGGAGCTCTAATCTGTACATTCTTTCCTTCCTTCTCAAACGCAAAGTAGCAGAAGATTTGGTGAGATGAAAACAACACAATATGGCAATGTTTTATATCACGTAGAAAGTCAACGACCCACCTTTCCATGAGTGCAGATCATCAAACATCAAAGCAATGGAAATGTAAGGATGACTCCAAACCATTTCAAAGCCTTTCATATTTTTAGCATGGAAAAAATCCTATTAGGAAACAACCATTTTAGGAATCATATTCCATAGCGTAGATGCTTACTATGCTCTAACCATTGAAACACTCTTTGTGACTTTGACGTATTGCAGGTAGACTTGGAATTATAGGGCCATGTTTACAATTATGAGCATATGTTTGCTTTGTTTTAGAAGACAGGCCAATCACTTCCTACAAAAGACTTGAATGATGGAGATACTTACAACAATGCAAATTACAATGCACTAGTCCACACAGTGATAAGGATACCAGGATTTTCTCTTCATAAATTTGTAGAGAATGTGAGTAATTGAAATGAAACCCCACCATAGAAATGCAAATAACTAGTATATGTATTCTCTGATTAATATATGTTAATGCAGCATGATAGCTGCAGTTTCGTCTGTATTTCTAGAGCGTGGATTTGCTGGGATTGTTGCATCAACCCAGTTGCTATTACTATCGTTTAAGGTAACTCGTAATTTTAAATAGCTTGAAAAGAATATTGGATATTTACTTTTTAATGAAAAACATTTAGTTTTCAAATTCTTTATTTATTTATACATTATCTATTTATAGTTTAAAAAATATCTTTTTTCAAATAAAGAGAAAGCGTTAAAGAACAAGGCAGACACCCGATTAAAACATAAATTCTTATTTTTTCAAAAATTAGGATGGAATCAATTCCTCATGCTTTTTACGCATAGTTTTTTAATACTTCCTCCATGAGAGCAAAGGTTTTCTTATATTAAATTTTAACTAGCTCAAGCATAACGCATGAGCGAAACGTGGCGCAGGAAAACCGTGTCATGGCGTCGAATGCTCCCCCGTCGTCGGTTCCGCTTGCAGGCCGGCCTAAGTCATCGTCTTCTTCGCCGTCCTTCTCTAGACGCAACAGCACAGGGTGGTTCGTTTGGCAGGGAAAGTTCAACCACAAAATTTTGGAAGACGTTTTAGGGGATGGTATTTTCAGTGCGGATGGAGAGCAATGGCGAAAACAACGGAAGTTGGCTAGTTTAGATTTCTCCACCAGAACTTTGAAGGAGTTCAATAGTGTTGTTTTCCGAGAGAATGCAGTGAAGCTTTCCAAAATTCTACTCGAAGCGTGTAAAACAGAACAAACGGTAGAGATGCAGGTAGGTTAAATCCTCCTCGAGCTGGAATTGCATTTCCTGTTTTCTCTTGTTTCTCTTGCACTTATTTTAGCAGATAATTTGAAAAGAGAGACGCTAGAAAGTGGGAAAGTAACTAATATACATTTTGGTCATTCTCAAAAGAGACAGTTACTGTGGGAAAGCATTTAGATTCGCTTTTTTTTTTTTTTCCTAATAATAACCAAATGTTATGGATATCCGGTAATTGATGAATGTTAATAGGATCTCTTACTGAGGTTAACAATGGATTCAATTTGCAAAGTGGCCTTTGCGATTGAGGTGAACAGCTTAACAAATACAAACTTTGGAGCAGAGGCATCTTTTGCAAAAGATTTTGATACTGCAAATAGTTTGGTATTGTGGCATTATTATGATATTACTTGGAAATTAAAAAGATACTTCAACAGGTTCGCAATCTCACAAGTGAATTTTTCATTTTCCCTTTCCACATATTCATCGTGTGCTAGCGCTGGTACTCATGACCTTGTTTCCCTGTCTCTGGCTGCAAAAATATTTTCAGGTAAAACCAGACTTGTTGTCTCGCTTTATTTCATCAACTGAGAAAATTCTAGAGATTGACTCTGACAAGTTTCTACGAGATATTGTTCTTAATTTCACTATAGCTGGGCGTGACACAACTGCAGTTAGCCTTTCTTGGTTCTTGCACTTGCTTTGCAAGAAACCAGACCTTTATAAAAAGGTTTGCAGAATTCAAAGTCACAACGCTTCTCCCTGGTAAGAATTTCTTGCTTTTCTCATATGTACTTTTTAAGTGAACGAGTCCATAGTCGTCAAAATCTGGGTCGACTGATATGCATCAACAAATGTTAGCAATTTCGTAGAAAGCAATCATACACACTTCTGTAACTTAAAATCAACGATTTCCTTTACAGTTGATCCTTTGTGATCGTTCCATCATTCTCTGGGGAAGGGAGGGTAGCGCACAACACAAGACCAGGTTCAACAAGCGTACAACAACCTGAGCATAGATGTACAGGCACCACAACAGGTAGGTAATCTGTTGCCTGCAAAATACCATGGCTTAGAATAGCATGATATGAAACTGGGCAAAAATAGAAAATTAATTAGCAAAGTGTCTAACCAAATAATGCGTACAGGAGGTAAAAAAAAATTACAATCGTTCATTATGGGTACGGGAGGTAAAAAAAATTACAAATGTTCCTGGTAATGAGATGGCTGCTCTCGCCCTGCGCCTGGTGCCTGGTTCATCCGGTGAGTTCTCTACGTATTCAAGTGAATGAATCTGAATTTCATTGCAACGCTTTAAGCAAAGAAATATTAACATTGTTAATTCAAAGTGTAGAGGAAAGTTGGCACCTGTTAGATGTGGTGGCATGTGTGGCAGGCGTACACGGTTACATGCGTTACATGCGGTGGCAGGGGTACATATGCGGTGTTGTAGCTAGTTCGCGATACATTCTCTTAACATTAAATGTCGGAGATTAATGCTAAGGATGAAGATAGCATTACTTCATCAAGCTTTGAAATTGTTATAATTACTTGTACTGTTGACCTTTGTTTCCTAACTTTTGAGCCTCTATACCTCGTATTGAGGCCAAATAAGATGAATATTGTTTTGATTGGTTAGAAGGATAGGGAAATATAAAATATTGTATCGGTTTATGTGAAATGTGGAGAAACTTTGGTTTAAGTCAAAATAAGTTTATTGATTGTTGTGCCAAACTAATGCCCACCGACCAAAACCGATTACTATAGTCCCTGCCAGCCCAGAGGGCAGGGACTAATAAACAAAGACTTTCGTTCTATAACACAATAAAAGCCAAGATTTTACAGAGCTCTACCAAGGCTCTGTTTCACACAGTGAAAGCTTTGTTTTATGCGCAGAGTGAAAAACAAGACTCTAGACACACGGGAACAAATAAAACTTACGTTTTAAATATATACCATTCTATTTATATATACATGACAAGGGAAATAAACTATTCATAAAACATATGATTGCAGTACACATATTGACCATGTAGTATTGTCCTTCGAACGTACAATGCCACCTCATGTTGCCAAGTTTAACTTTGCATTTGATGACCGTACCAATTGTGCAAGATATTTTCCACACCTTTTAATTTACTGATCTTGACTACTTGCGTAGGCTGGTCAAAAATATAATTACTTTCGCATTGTTTCAGTCATGAAAAAAATTCAGCTATGCGATTATTATTATTATTATTAATAAAAAATCAGCTATGAGATTTTTTTTTGTATTTCAAGAATGGCCGAATCATATTCATTAAATTCTAAATCAAATTTTTTAAATTTGGTATTTGGGATTATTTCCAAAAAGACACTATTTAAATTCTCTATATAAACAATATTACAACTAACAGTAGTTAAATGTACAGAGTGATAGCCTTGTCACTATTTGTATTTTGTAAATATAAGTCTATATAATTTATAAATATTTTTTTTTGTAAATTAGAAAAATATTATTTATGATTTTATAAATATATTTAACATTTCAAAATTACTGCACCAACCCATCCCAATCAAATCTCTACCAAATTACATGAAAATCTTAAATTTTTTTATGGCCAATTCCAATAAAATATTTACCAAATTAAATGGAAACACTATAGATAGGTTCACTGAATTTAAATCCCCAAACTTACACTATACATTAAAATATCAAAGCTCTCCATTGAATTTAAAAACCCAAACTTACATTAGACTTCAAAACATCAAATCTAATCAGCATCACCGTACAAAACATCAAATCTAATCAGCATCACCGTACAGGTAGGCTCGTGTGAAATCTTTAGTGCTGGTAAGGAAACTTTATCCATTGCAACATACCAAAATCTAAATCAGAATAGGGAACTATTCTAACTACAATGTAGGAAGTTAAAATAATGCTAAACCATATGGTGAAATCTTGATAAATGCTCCCTATCAAATCTTTATTTCCTTTTCTTCGCACCTTGAAATCCTAGCTCCATTAATATCTTTATTTATTTTTCTTCGCACCTTGAAATCTTAGTTCCAAATCTTATTTGAAATCTTAGTTTTAATAGTGGAATAATTTTATGAGTTGTTTTTAGTATGAGTTTTTGGAAGTTTTTCTTTGTAGATTTTTTCAATTTAATTTTTCTAAAATCAAGTAGGAATTTAATGAATAAACCCTACACAATTTAAGTACCTTAAGGTTTTTCCAAAGTGATAAATCTATTGTAGGTTTCTTCCTCCTGACCAAATTTTTAACCTGTATTTGCGGACTGATTTTCTCAGTAGTTTCCCTGATCAAACTAGAAGTTACCAAAGAACAATGCATAAAACAAAATAGAGAGCCACCGAATACAACAGCTACACCCAACATGTGGAAAGGATGCATAAGGATATTATGCTCAACCTAGAATACAATCATGAAATGAAAACTACCAGAGATTCCTAGAGGAATATCGTTAGAGAAGCTTCCTTGACCATTAGGGTAGATCCAGAAAATGGCAGTAGCAGCTACAACAAAATTTGAGTATGCAACAACAATCCAAGGACGCATACCTAGATGGAAGCTAAGCTCCCACTCATGACCCATATAGCAAGCTACACTAAGTAGGAAGTGTAGAAACATTAGCTTGTAAGGACCCCTGTTGTATAGCCATTCATCGGTGGAAGCTACTTCCCACATGGGATAGAAGTGCAAACCAATACCTCGAGCGGTAGGAATAATGGCAGTGGAGATAATATTGTTTCCAT
>APFE030318969.1:23877-57372 GCA_000404065.3 Pinus taeda
GATGTAGGTGGTTGGGTATTCCTACGGCTACAACAATATAAACAAATGTCCCTCAAGCAAGCTAAAAAGGATAACAAATTGTCACCAAAGTATTATGGTCCATACAAGGTGTTGCAAAAGATTGGTACTATGGCATACAAATTGGAGCTTCCTACAACTTCTCAAGTGCACCCAGTTTTCTATGTTTCATGTTTGAAGAAGGTTATATATGACAAGCTCCCAGTTCAAACAATATTGCTAGAACTTGACGAGGAAGGAAAAATTATATTTGAAACGGAAGCAGTCATAGAAACAAGAACTTAACAACTACGAAATCGATCCATTTCAGAGTATCTCATCAAGTGGAAGAACTTATCCACTGAAGATTCCACATGGGAGGATGAGAATTTTATACGGAAACATCCAAAACTACTCAAGTGTTGAGGACAAATTTTTTTTGAAGGAGAGGGGCATGTTAGGTCCCTATAATATTAGTGATGCCCCCATTAATATTGTAGTTGTATCCCTTATTAATATTGTTGTGGCCCTATTGTCCCCATATTATTATTACTGTGCCCAATAGAATCTCTCTAATGTTATTGTTGTGACTTTATATTATTATTGTTAGGTCGGCTTGGTTATATTGTGACCCCTTAGACTCCTATATATAGAAAGGAGGTTTTTTCATTTGAATCATCTAAGAATTGTTCATTTGTGTACTGTAAAGGAGGTTTCCCCCTCGAAGAGGCTGAATTCTAATGCGTGGATCTATCTTTTCTATCTTTTTGTGAGCTGGTTTCATAACACTTCCCCACTAGAAACTTTTGGACCCCAAAATCTCACTTTTAATTTTTTAGCATTTGAAGGTACAGTTCCTTCACTTTTCTAAACTCAATCCAATCGATGATTGTAGTAGTGCCTTGACTTGTACTTGTCTTGGCTCTTTTTCAAGCTGAACTTGAAATATAACCCAACCAAATAATTCAAGTTCAATGTTCTTCTTGGATTGTCCCTGTCGCTATGGCCATCCATAGAAACATATTTCCCAAGAATAATTCCCATGGCGATCTTCTACAAAATTCTTATCAAGGATAAGATCCCAAATATACTTTGACAAATGAACTAAACAAGTTTCACATAGTGAACACTTGTATAACTAAGTGCTTAACACATTTGTAATATATTGAATGTGCTACAACTACTTATACAACAGTTTTAAAATGCTTTCTTAAACTACAAATTGAAATGCATTTTACAAGATGGAATAAACTTGACTCCTAAATTTTCCATTCAAATTAACTATCAACAAGAAAAACTAGCATAACAATACCAAACAAAGCATTGTTTCATATAAGTGATTTATATCAATATCACTTTTACAAATTGCCCAACTATGGGGATATGAAACTAGTGTAAAAAAAAGATTTACAAACTTCAGCTGGACAAATAGTCCGCTCATTTCTTACCAAACCATGTAAATGAACCCTCTATTTGAATTTTTTCTCTTTCTGGAGTTGCTTCAGGGATGGTTGCATCTTGCGCCACTTTTTATTTTGTCACTTCCTTTTTTGGTGCTTGCATAATTTTCTTGCCCTTGCCAAGATGAAGTTGTGGAAAAAATTTCCAACACTTCTCGACCCAATGCCCACTGATATTGCAGTGAGTGCAAAAGTGTTTTTGAGCTTCTCTTGGCTCACATGTCTTTAACCTTGGATGTGATTTTCTCTTTTTGGTCTCAATTCCATTAGACATATACATCTTATTGATGATTTCTTTCCTTTTATGACTCTTATTTACACAATGGTTAGATGAAAGGAAAAAAGTGCATGGAAACACATTCCTCAACATGTTATTCCAATCACCATATTGTTCTCCATTATGAAATGCATTTGAATTAACATGATGATCATACCTCTTTTTGTGTTCCTTTGGCTTACGCTTCTTGCCTGAGGAACTTGCATGGAAAGAATAACTTGGCTTCGCTTCTTCTTTAGCTTGTTCATCTCTCTTTGGAGATGTTTTTCACTTCAAGTCCTCCTTATACTTAAGGAACGATGCAAGTACCAATTCTGGATGAAAATCCCAACATCTGACCTCCTCATATCCTCTCTTATGGCAAAAGGAACACGATACCCATGAGTTGTCACTAGAAGACCATTCTTCTTTTGCAAAATAGCCTAAGCCTTCATATCTAGGCCTCTCCTTTGCCTCAATTGGATTCTTAATGCATTGATAGTTCACTCCAAGGCCTCCTCCCTTATGAACCATCTTGGTCAAGAGCTTGGATTCAATGCCTTTACTATGTTTGTCAAAGGATGCAAATGAATTTACATAAACACTTTCATGTAAAGAAGAAGCATGTAAATTCTTACCATTTGCCTCATCTTTTGAATGAGGTACAAAGATGTTTTCAAACTCTCTTTTGATTCTGGATGTGTCGTCTTCGACTCTTTGGCTCTCTTCTTTTAGCTACTTGAATTTGGGTGCTGATAGAACCTCATCCTCCACATTATGTGGAAAAAAGGTACAAACTTGTCCATATTCCTTCTCTGAGGGACTTTCTACACTAGCATCTTACATAAGAGTTATAGGAAAACATGAAGATTGTGGAGAAGATGGTGGTTTATCTCAATTCTTGTTACCTTCTTCCCATAGAGAACATTCTCCTCTTAGAGGTCTAGAGATTTCACCTTGGAATTTGGTATTCCTCTCTTCATAGAGGACTTTCACCATTTCTGCCATATCTAAGAAATCCTTTCTAAAAGACTTCACATCCTCTGACATTCTTGCAGGCTCTGCTACTTCGGACGTGCTTTTCTTGAAGCTTATACTGCAACTTGAGGTAGAACTAGTGGTATAGTTTGTAGCAATCTCACTCTCCTTTCCAAAACCTTCTCCTCACTTGAGCTTCAAAACACTTTCACTTGCAAAAAACAGTCAATTACTCCTTGCGCAAACAAAACCTATGCTCCGATACCAACTTGATCTGAATGTGGAATATTATTTTTTCTATGCCAAGATTCTCATCAGAATACAAAAATGTGCTTGAGGTTTTTACTCCATAATAGAAAGTAAAAGCATGAATTTTTATGTGTGTCTCTGTGTTTTTTTTATTTGTTAATTTCATGAAAATTTTAAACATGAATTCAAATCATTTAATGGAAGTATGCATCAATCAGTAATACACTATCCATTGTTGAAGGAGTTCACCCCTCTTGGGCTACATCTCCTTGGATCAGTTCTAATGGCATGAACCATTCTCATTATGCTCAATGTATAGGAAAATAAGAGTACATAAAGTGATGAGAAGTGGAATGGTTAGTTTCTCCTTCAAAGAAACAAACTTTTGCAAGAGTTATCACTCCATATACATATTAACCTACAATCAAACATGTAAACTTCCAGTGAACAAAGGCATCTTGCACCAAGACCCCATACTCCATCTTCAAAGAGCATCAACAATACCACAATCAACTTGAAGTATATAAACAAGTCTCTCCTCCAAAACAAATGGATAAAAGAGGAATAAAAGCTACAACACTAATGTTATAGTTGTTGCAGAAAGAAAACGGAGGTTGGAAAACCCCTACAATGTCATCTCCATCTTCAAACTCCTCCATAAATTGATTCAACACTCTGGTTTACCATGGAACCCATACAATTAAACCTACAAAAATCCTACCTATAAGTTCTCCTTTGATTCTAAGACCTACTCCAAAGAGTCTAGAATGTCCAAAAATGGTTACCTAGCCTCTTTTTGCACCCAATTTGGTCGAAAACTAGAGAAGTTAAGACCTCTCCTAGTTTCTCCACTATTCGCTCTACAATTTGACCAAAATCTGGCATCGATCCACATTTCGCCTCATTTTCTGCTAGTGGGCCACCAAATCCACCGAAATCCATGTGGATTTTTTGGACAACTAATTTGGCCTCCAAGGCCTAAATGCAGAAAATAGGGTCATATGTGGACCATGAGCCCAAGGGCTAGCCCCCGGTCCTGGCCTCTTTTCCTCCAATGGTCACATATAACCATTAGTGGTTAGGCGGTAGTGTCACATGGAAAATACCACTAGTAGTTTTTCATTCGTTTGATTTATCTTTGGTCTTCCTTATTCAACTTGATTAGTGGACATGTCTTCTCCTGTGGCACAAAACTCATTTGGATTGTTGGATTCACAAGATTTCCTTCTCTAGATGTCGCAACGCTCATTGCATCAATTGAGTGCTTCCCTCAGAGAGGTTGTATTTGTTACAACCTTTCAAATTTTGAGTTGCAAAAAGCTTCACAAATTTCATTCCAACACTGTTGAAGCTATTTGGTTTGGCTCATTTCTACCTCAATATTTTTGTAACATTTGCAGGAGGAGCTAGGGGTTCCACAAAAATAAAGAAAAGACGGTTTAATGTTCTCTGTTTATGTTGGAAATAGTAATTATTCAGATGAAGGTCTAGTAAGATCCAAGTTGAGTAATGCATGAATAGATACCCTGAGTTAAGTGCACTACAAATTTAGAGTTCGAGTTAACTGATTCAAGTGTGAGTTAATTCAAGTTCAGTCTTATTTTGGGAAAAGTCAAATATAATATGTGTTTGCATGTTGAAGTTATTTTGAGTGAGTTGCTAGCTAAAAAGTAGAAATACTCCATGCTCGATTCATTGTAATAAAGTGAAATCAAGTTTGTGTGATCAATAGAAGAGTCACAACTCATGTTATTGTGTGTGGAATTTGTGCCATACCTCCTTTGTCTTTCCAACAAATTGGTATCAGAACCATAGGAAAGCCAAACACTAGTACAAATGGGGCCAAAATATGATGGATATTACTCAGATATATGACTTATTGGAGTTGGCTATTCGACACATTGGTGCTCATAACCTTGCAATTCTGTTGAATAGTTGATAGTTTATTTAATGTCGGATATTTGAAGGTACACATGTCGATTATCCGACACAAAAAATGACCGAAATTGTCATAAAAATCGACATTTTGAAGTCAATTTTGCAACACTATCACTTGTCGTACATCTAACGCATGAAACATCGAATATCTAACAGGTCCCACGTTACGTTTTGTTGCCTCATAGATGAAAATTTGTAACAGTGTGCCTTTTGATATTCGAGAATTAGTTAGATTGGTCCATTGTGAAAAACAAACATTCGGGCATAGTATAATCGACGTTCTATCTAAATTGTGTGATAGGAGAGTTATTGTTGTTATGCTCCCTTCCATGGGTCTTGAGTGACCCATTTGACATATTAGTGTCAGATAACTGATGTCACGTTGAATTGGTTCGATGGGAGTTTTGAATATCTGACACATTTTTCCATCGCTATGGGGCACGCAGTCTGATGGTGATGCATCAGATATTCAACAGATAAGAGTTCTCTCTGATGGGAGTGTCAAACCACCGATGCTTCTTTTCGTTAATTTTGGCGTTGATTATCCAATGATTACGCCGACTGATAGGAGTCGAATATTTGACGGCTAGCCTATCCCATCAAATATTTGATGGAAGTCCGTGTAATAAAAAAATATATAATTTCAGAACTTTTTTATTTCAATCATTGTTACGTTTAGGCTTTTCACTACTTTAATAAATACAATAAGCTTGGTTATAATTCCACCTTGCAAGCTCTATGTTTGTCTTATAGGTGACCTCCTCTCTTCTGGTAATGGTTATCCTCATTTCTAACCCCTCCTTCGACCCCTTTTCCGTAAATAAATGATCAATTTTAGCTATAAAACACTCTCTAACCATAACACATCATAGAGCATAGGTTATCATGTCACTTTCATCCACTTCACATATCCCCCACAAGTTAAAAATTTAGAGAAACTTTGTCACTATGCTAGATTTGGTGAATATATCACAACTTTCTATTCAATAACACAATACCCAAGACAAAAAACACCATCAACTAGATCTTGAATGAGTATCACGATAAATGTGTTTGGTCTTGGAGTAATATATTAAATTGTAAGAAAGCCCCAATATTTCTATATCTTAGCTTTGTGAACCAACTAGAACCACATTGCTTCTTTATTTTGTAGTTAAACATTGATACCATGTTTTATTTGATAAATGTGGATAAACATATAACAAATATCTACTTGGTATAATCTCCTAAGAAAACATAAGAAAATGTCAGAAATCAAACAAGAAAGAAAAAAGAGCGATAAAGGAATTTACATGGTAAAACCCGGTTTGGAGAAAAATACATAGAAGTAGCTCCTTTATTTTGTAGATAAACTTCACAACATACAAGGCTACACCTTCATAGAAGTAGCTCCTTTATTTTGTAGATAAAATTCAAATCATACAAGGTTACATCCCTAGATAAGCATTGGACCACATTACATATGTATATATCACACTCCATTAGTGCGTGTTTGCTTGCCTCACACACTCAATAGAGTCTCCTGCACCTCTATTATGTACTAGAGAATGAAAGGTAAAAAATCCCATGATATATGTGGGATAAAACCTTTTTACAATATGGTGAATTTTTTAAGAATATCTTCGTAAAAATACCATTAGGAAATCATTAATATATTCACATTCTAATGTACCCCTTAATGACAACTAGAGGGCTATGATCATAGGATGAAGATGCCATTAACTAATATTCCCCCTTGATGACAACTTTTTGCATCCTAAAGAAATCATGAAGTGAAAGAAACTTAATCATTGTGATGGATTTGGTGAAGATATCTACAACTTTCTATTCAATAGGACAATACCCGAGACAACTTTTTTTTATCAACTACCATATATTGAATGAGTATCAATATCAGTGTCTTTGATCTTAAAGACAAAAAATTACCAACAACTATCAGATATTGAATGAGTATCAAGATCAATATGTTTGGTCTTAGAGACAAATACACCATCATCTACCATATCGTGAATAAATTTCAAGATTAATGTGTTTGGTCTTGGAGTGATATAATAAATTGTAAGGAAACACATTAATTTCCACATATTAGCTTAGTGACAAAATTCAAAATTATCTAGAGCCACACTACTTCTTTAGCTACTCAAGGAACCTTTTATTCCAATACCCCTATGTAAACTTATCTTGGAGGAAAACAAATAGCACAAAAGTTCCCCTTAAGTCATTATGACTGCAAAGGCTAACCAAACATGGTACAACAACACTCTTGAAGAAGTATGAACATCATCACTAGTAGCAAGCAACACTCTTAAAGAAGTCTGAAGGTTATCACTAGTTACAAAACAACACTTCTAAAATATAAGAAAAATCACCAGCAACAAGCAATGCTCCTAAGTAAGTTTAAACATTGTCACCATCATACATAGTTCAATAAATAGGAGAGAAGTACCAATACTAGTGCTAAAATCTCTCATAAATGTGCTCATGTTGAACAATTTGTATTTCATCTACAATATGTAAGTGAAATACCACACATGGTTTTGGTAACAAAAAAAATTATCAGGGATGAATCATTATGCATGGTCACTAAAACAATGTCATAATCCAATGGAGGATGCATATAATGAGCTATCAGATTTGCAATAAGAATGTGAGAAATTAATGCCCCGTGGCTCTAGGGAGAAACATATATTAGTCATCTATCATATCTCAAGAAAAGTCTATGAAGTAATTCAAGTGCTTAGGAACAAATAATATCCAACAAGGTATATTTGCAAAGAAGATGAGTGATCACAACAAAATAACTCATATCTATCTACAAATAATTCAAGAGATCACTCCAAACACACACCCCATATACAAAGAATTGGAGAGATCATAAAAAATGGTCCAGTGGTGGTAAAAATTACCCAAATACAAATTCCTAGCAACAAAATAATCCCATATCTAAGTCTGCATGTTTCGGAAAAGGCCAACAAGAGGTGGTAGGCCATAGAATTGAATGAAGGTGGCTATATAGTCAAAGAGAAATTTTTATATTAATACAATTCTATTGAATCTCTACAATATGTCTTATTACATGCTAGTAGATAGAGATAAATTTTCATTTGGGTACGAACATCACAAAAAGAAAAATTCACTATACACAGTTGATCTAAGAAACCCACAATTGTATAATTACAAATACTACAAATCTAATTTTCACATCACAAATATGATCTATTGATGCAAACTTAAATAGGAACACAACAAATTAAAAATATACTCATAAAAACAGAGATGCAACAGAAAAACACTTCATTTCATTAATAGAAAAATATTGAACTATGTTTACAAACAGAATGAAAATAAGATAGCTCGGACGATGATAGCTTATCTTTAAGAAGAGATGTGGTGGCTACATGTCTCTGAACTTAGTTACAATGAGACTCAAGGAACTTCTTATTATTTAACAATAAGAGAAAATCGTAAACAACCAAAACCCTAACCCGAGGAGATGTAGCACCAAGAGTTTATGGGTTCAGTTGGGGTTAGTTTGGCAGCCAACTTCTTGGGGTCATAACTTGGTCATATTATCTCTGTTTTGCGTGCATGATACCTCGTTGGAAATATCTCTCCGAGGACTACAACTCCAAATTCAATTAATCTAATCGGTATATGAATTTTGACAAAAAAATGTCGTTTAGAGCCTCAAAATGGCTCGAGAAGTTTAGGACCCCAAAAACTGCCAAAAATAGTAAACTGTGCTACAATTAAGGAAACTAAAAAGTTCAAAGAAATAATGGTGAGGGCCTAAGTGGAATAGGTGGGTGGCCACCAATATCCACCTCGATCATCTATACATTAAGAAATTCCATCCATAAAGTAGATGAGTTAACCCAATAGCAAGGAAACTAGTTGTACAATAGAAAAATGAGTCCAACAAATAAAAAATGGGGTTTCACGCTACAAATTAGATTCCATATTGTCCATACATGGTTCAAGCAGAGAGAAATTCAAACCCAAGAGAAAATCAAACTCATATTTGAGAAAACATGAGAGAAATTATAGAGAAAACTTTGAAATTGTTGAGAAAACAATTGTTTGCAAAGAAATGGTGGCCATCCCTAGTTGTATGAGGTTGCACATATTCATACAGGTTCATACAATGTTAGGATATGAGTGGTAAATGGCTAAGAAATTTGATCGATAGAAAATGAACCCAAGAAAAAAAATCATCCAAAATAGTCTCCTAGTTCAAAAGTAACAAGGTTAAAAAAAACATAGACCTAGTAAAAAAAGGCTTAGTAATTAACAAACCTAAATATGCGCAAAAAAAGTAAGGATTAAGAAAAATATTCCTATGCTAGGCTATGAAAATTAATTAAATTTTGGTCAAATGGAAGCCAAATTAATTATTGATTTGATAATTGGTTGAAATGAGTTAAATAACAGGTATATATTGGCCTTTTCAATGGTCATGGGTGCTAATCTAGCAGGACATTTTTTTTACTTTCATAAACTAGTTGTTTGATGTGCATTAATAGACTCTTTAATTCACTGACATTCTACCTAGGAGGCTGCTAAATGAAGCCCTTAGATAAAATTATCGTGAGACTTTGAAATTTTTTGGATTTCTTGTTCAAGGTGTGAATGAAGTATTTGTTAATTCATGCTTCCGGTTTGGATTGATAACCCTGATTGCTATTTATCTGGGATACTCAAGTACTCTTGAAGAAGTCATGAACTACTTGACTTCTATATCACTTTTTAGTGACAAAAACTTCTAGCATTTTCAGTTATATGTCATCGAAGAATAATAAACATAAACACTAAATACTTGTAGTTATGGAAAAGTCAAGGGATGCTGGTAAAATTAGGAACAAATAAAAACAACTACCATGAACAACAAACAACCTGGAAAAAGAAGAAAGTATCTAAAGCTTACCAGATTGGCTACTAGTTGCTAATTACTACTTTTCTTTTTAGAGGGATTTTAAAACTTGTGATATCTATTAAACATTTTGGGATTTTGCAACCATAAATAAAAATTATGAATATTGTTCTAGTTATCAAGAAATTGAAGCATATAAGAACGATCATGTTATGGTCTTGTGCATATTATAATGATTGCCAATGAGTCTCAAAGAAAATGACTGAGAATGGGTTAAAACTATGGAATGGAAGTTTTTTGTTGGCTCGATTGTAAACAAGCCTTGTATTCAAGTACAATGAATAACACTTGACCAATATAATTGGTGTTGTCTATTTCTATGGCATTCACTGCACTGTCTTGACTATTTATCAAGGAGAAAATTTTAGGAATCTTGAACTTATTTCTATTATGAGTTCTTTGTGCTTAATTTTATGGCAGATCCCAATTGAGTTTCATTGTATGGTCTATGCAATCCAAATGACTGTTGTCTCTTTTTTAGATGTATAGTTAGACTAAGGTAGTATTTTAATGTGGAGTATTTCTTGATAGTCTTTCTGGAACAAATGTATCTGATTTATTACTTTTTTGTCTCCCAAACAGAAAAAATGATTATTGTTTAAAAATTAATTCTGTTAAAACATGTTTCCAATCATATCATCAAGTGGTTTTGAACTTAGCCAATTTTGTTAATCTTTTACCTATATGTATCATGTTGGAAAAAGAAGTACAATATCACAGTATGTCGTTGTCTCAATAGCATGTCCCAAATAGGTGTATGCAACCATCTAAAATAATATTTCCACGTGTATTTCAATTACGGTCAATATAATAAAATCCACTCTTAGGAAATCCAGAGATTTAGAGAGCTAGAATGAAGCATAGCTATATTAAATGATACATTACTTAGAAGAGTGTTGGCATTATGATGGGTGGTAGGTGATTGGCTACCATTGGACTTCTTGCTTGCAGTGGAGGTAGTAGTCAAGATCCTATGGATGGAAGAGCATGAGATGGTATTCAAGATCCTATGGATGGAAGAGCATGAGGTGGTAGTCAAGATCCTATGGATGTTTCAATAATGAACTGTCTAATCCCTAGAATGGTTCCAAGTGTTGCATATAAGAAAACACATCTCCTTTAACTCAATTTTCCTTTGACGTTGAGAAAAGAGGAAAAAAAGCTCCAAAAGCACAAAGGTTGTTCATTCAAAGTGGAAGTGACCCTTTTTTCCCTTTTATATAGATTTCTTCAATGCTTTTCCTCAAGGTCGACCTACTCTTTCCTTTTTGACTGCTGGTTGAAAGATTTTTCCTAATGTTTGCCTTTAAGGCTTTATCTAGCAGTTGGTTCTTTGGCCTTTTCGATTGACCTATTCTTTCCATTCTAGACATCACATCATGTTTCCTATGGAAGTAGGTCTAATGTTGTCTGTTATGCCTCTAGATTGATACTGCAGAACATGTATGGTATTAATTCTCTTAAATCTACGAAACTCCACCCGTGTTCAACGAGTCTATGCTATTTTCCATATTCAATCCAGCACTATACAAAATTGATGGATCAGTCCTATTTCGCTTTTCCTGCAGTGATTAATTCATTTGTTTATCACGAATCCAGACAAATATTTCTTCTATATTAGAATTTGATTAATTTAATTCAGTAAAATATTTGCTGAGATGTTGGTGCAAAGTGTAGTGAATAATTGTAGTTCTCAATTTTATTTATTTGACAATTGGTTGAAATGAGTTAAACTGTAGGTATATATTGGCCTTTTCAATGTTCACGGGTGCTAATCTAGTAGGACATATTTTTTACTTTCATAAAATAGTTGTTTGACTTGCATTAATAAACTCTTTAATTTACTAACCTTCTATCAGGGAGGTTGTTGAATGAAGCCCTTAGATAAAAGTATCCTAAGAATTTGAATTTCTTTGGATTTCTTGTTCAAGGTGTGAATGAAGTATTTGTTAGTTCATGCTTTCGATTTGGACTGATAATCCTCACTTCTATTTATTCGGGATACTCAATTACTCTTGAAAAAGTCATGAACTACTTGAATTCTATATCACTTTTTAGTGATGAAAACTTCTAGCATTTTCATTTCTATGCCATTGAAGAATAATACACAGAAACACTAAATACTTGGAGTTATGGAAAAGTCAAGGGATGCTGGTAAAATTAGGAAAAAATAAAAGCAACTATCATGACCAAAAAACAACTTGGAAAAAGCAGAAAGTATCTAAAACTTAGAAGATTTGACTAGTAGTTGCTAATTACTATTTTTGTTTTTAGAGGGCTTTTGAAACTTGTGATATTTTTTACACATTTTGGGATTTTGAAACCATAAATATAAATTATGAATATTGTTTTAGTTATAAGGAAAATGAAGCATATAAGAATGATCATGTTATGGTCCTTTGCATATTATAATGATTGCCAACGAATCTCAAAGAAAATTACTGTGAATGGGTTAAAACCACAGAATAGAAGTTTCTGTTGGCTCGATTATAAGCACACCTTGCATTCAAGTACAATGAATAACACTTGACCAATATAGTTGGTGTTGTCTATTTCTATGGTATTCACTGCACTGTCTTGACTATTTATAAGGGAGCAAATTAGGAATCTTGAGCTTATTTTTATTATGAGGTCTTTTTGTTGAATTTTATGGAAAATCCCAATTGAGTTTGATTATATGGTCCGTGCAATCCAAATGAGCATTGTCTTTGTTTTAGATGTATAGTTAGACTAAGGTAGTATTTTAATATGGAGTATTTCTTGGTAGTCTTTTTGGAAAAAATATATTTTCTTTATTACTTTGTTGTCTCCCAAATAGAAAAAAGGATTATTGTCTAAAAAATTATTTTGTGAAAACAATTTTCCAATCTTATCGTCAAGTGGTTTTGAACTTGGCCAATTTTGTTAATCTTTTACATATATGTATCATGTTGGCAAAAGAAGTATGATATCACAGTTTGTCGTGGTCTCAATGGCATGTCCCAAATAGGTGTGTGCGACCATCTAAAATAATGTTTTTGCATGTATTTCAATGATGATCATCATACTAAAACCCACTCTTAGGCAATCCATATATTCAGAGAGCTAGAATAAAGCATAACTATATCAAATGAGACATTACTTAGAAGATCATTGGCATTATGATGGGTGGTAGGTGATTGACTACTATTGAACTTCTTGCTTGCAATGGAGGTGGTAGTCATGATCCTATGGATGGAAGAGCATGAGGTGGTAGTCAAGATCCTATGGATGTTTCAATAATTAATATTCTAATCCCTGCAATGGTTCCAAAAGTTTCATAAAAGAAAACTCATCCCCTTTAACTCAAGTTGCCTTTGACGTTGAGAAAAGAGGAAACAAAGCTCTAAAATGGAAAAGGTTGTTAATTCAAAGTGGATGTGACCCTTCTTTTGACTTTTATATAGCTTCTTCAATGCTTTTCCTTGAGGTCGCCCTACTTTTTCCATTTTGACTGTTGGTTGAAAGATTTTTCATGTTGTTTGGCTTTAAGGCTTTATCTAGCAGCTGGTTCTTTAGCCTTTTTGGCTAACATGTTCTTTCCATTCTAGAAATCACATTATGTTGCCCAAGGAAGTAGGTCTAATGTTGTTTGTACCACAAAAACCTTTTTGGTTGACCTGTTCTTTCCATTCTAGACATCACGTTATGTTTCCCAATGAAGTAGGTCTAATGTTGTCTATTGTGCCTCTAGATTGATACTACAGAAGATGTATGGTATTAATTCTCTTTAATCTATGAAGTTGCACCCCTTGTTCGATGGGCTTGTGCTACTATCCATATTCAATCCATCACTACACAAAATTGATGGATCAATCCTATTTCACTTTTCCTGCATTAATTAATTCATTTGTTTATCACAAATTCAGACAAATATTTTTGTCGTATTAGAATTTGATTAATTCAATTCAGTAAAATATTTTTTGAGGTGTTGGTGAAGAGTACAATGCATAATTTCATTTCTCAATTTTATTGATTTGATAATTGGTTGAAATGAGTTAAACTACAAGTATATATTGGCCTTTTCAATGTTCATGGGTGCTAATCTAGTAGGACATTTTTTTTACTTTCATAAACTAGTTGTTTGATGTGCATTAGTAAACTCTTTATGTTACTGACCTGAATCTACCTCGGAGGCTGCTAAATGAAGCCCTTAGATAAAAGTATCCCGAGACTTTGAATTTCTTTTGATTTCTTGTTCAATTTATGAAAGAAGTATTCGTTAATTCATACTTTCGGTTTGGACAGATAATCCTGATTTCTATTTATTTGGGATATTGAAGTACTCTTGAAGAAGTCATGAACTACTTGACTTATATATCACTTTTTAGTGACAAAAACTTCTAGCATTTTTAGTTCTACATCATCGAAGAATAATACACAAAAAAACTAAATACTTGTACTTATGGAAAAGTCCAGGGATGATGGTAAAATTAGGAAAAAATAAAAACAACTGCCATGAACAACAAACAACCTAGAAAAAGAAAAAAGCATATAAATATTACCATATTTGGCTACCAGTTGCTAATTACTATTCTTCTTTTTAGAGGGATTTCGAAACTTGTGAGATTTGTTAAACATTTTAGGACTTTGAAACCATAAATATAAATTATGAATATTGTTCTAGTTATCAGGAAAATGAAGCATATAAGAATGATCATGTTATTGTCATATTATAATGATTGCCAATGAGTCTCAAATAAAATCACTGTGAATGCGTTAAAATTGTGGAATGGAAGTTTTATGCTCACTCAATTGTAAACACACCTTGCATTCAAGTACAATGAATAAAACTTGACCAATATAGTTGGTGTTATCTATTTCTATGGTATTCACTACACTATCTTCACTATTTATCAGGGAGAAAATTAGGAATCTTGAGCTTATTGCTATTATGAGGTCTTTGTGTTGAATTTTATGGAAGATCCCAATTGAGTTTCATTGTATGGTCTATGCAATCCAAATGAGTGTTGTCTTTATTTTAGATGTATAGTTAGACTAAGGTAATATTTTAATATGGAGTTTTTTTTTATAGTCTTTCTTGAACAAATGTATTTGATTTATTACTTTGTAATTGTCTCCCAAACAGACAAAATAATTATTGTTTAAAAAATTATTTTGTTAAAACATGTTTTCAATCTTATCGTCAAGTGGTTTTGAACTTGACCATATTTTTTAATCGTTTACCTATATGTATCATGTTGTCAAAAGAAGTATGATATCATAGTCTATCACAGTCTCAATGGCATGTCCCAAATAGGTGTATGCGACCATCTAAAATAAAATTTCTGCATGTATTTCAATGACGGCCAGCATTCTGAAACCCACTCTTAGGAAATCTAGAGATTTTGAGAGCTAGAATGAAGCATAACTATATTAAAACATTACTTAGAAGATTGTTGGTATTATGGTGGGTGGTAAGGGATTGGCTACCATTGGACTTCTTGCTTGCAGTGGAGGTGGTAGTCAAGATCCTATGGATGGAAGAGGAAGAGGTGGCAGTCAAGATCTTATGGATGTTTCAATAATGAATTGTCTAATCCCTGCAATGGTTCCAAGAGCTGCATATAATAAAAATAATCTCCTTTAACTCAAGTTTCCTTTGATGCTGAGAAAATAGGAGAAAAAATATCCAAAAGCGAAAAGGTTGTTAATTCAAAGTGGATGTGACCCTTTTTTCCCTTTTATATAGCTTTCTTCAATGCTTTTCCTCGAGGTTGACCTACTCTTTCCATTTCGACTGTTGGTTGAAAGATTTTTCCTGTTGTTTGCCTTTAAGGCTTTATCTAGCAGTTGGTTCTTTGGCCTTTCTGGTTGACCCATTCTCAACCATTCTTTCCATTCTAGACATCACATTATGTTTCCCAAGGAAGTAGGTCTAATGTTGTCTGCAACACAACAAAGATGAATCCTCATCAATGATAAAAAATTTCCAAAGTAAAGAAAGACATGCAAGCTTTCTAGGTGAAAAAAGGGCACAGATTTAATATGCATTGGTACCTTTCTTCAACTCCTATGATTGTGAGCATGGAGAAAGGATGCTTAACTCAATCTCGAATATCATCCTGTACTTTCCAAGGTCATTACTATTGTATTTACTGTGATACGGGACTAACAAAAAGAACTTTGTTTCAATGCTGATTGGGATCTCTACATTTCCTTCTTTCTATAGATTCAAATAGTATTGATATGTTGAAAAGGGAAAAAAATGTGAAGGCTTAGGCTGTTTCTTTCCAAAATTTATGTTCCTATCATGTGGTTTATTCTAACTACTTGATATCTAAATGCAAGAGCTGAAATGAAGTGCCACTAGTTGTGGGCATGATTACTTCTATATCAACCATTTTATTCCTCTGAAATGTCTGACAAGCACATGATGTTCTAGTTCAGTGCTTTTGATACCTCAAAATTTGACACTTGAAAACAGATTCTATGTGAGTAAAAAAATTCCCTTCTCCATACCTTTTCAAGGGAAAAATTGGCTGCTAGCTCCTTATTACACATCCCAAATGAGATATTAGAGATGATGACCCCTCTCCACCTCTTATAGTCATTATCCACCATCTCATAGCCATTAACAGATCTTCTATTGAGGAAACAATTGAATGATTCATCTATGTGTCATAGCCTGCTTCTACAACTTATCACACTGTTCCATGCTTTGTTGATCCCCATGCTTTGTTGACACACAAAGTAGGAATAATAAAACATTTCTCATATCCCTTTGCTCATTCATGATTGACCTCATTTGCATTTGTAATTTGGATCACTTTTATCAATTTTTGACTTCTTGCCCACATAAGCTTCTTCTAATACAATTATTGTACTTGCTGAGCTTGATACAAGAAGTAACTCATTCAAGCTTTGAACATAACTAATCATTATAGCTCTAATAAAAGGGAATGTGATATGCATCATTTACCTAATCATGATATGCATTATCCAAGATAGTACTCATGCTCTTCCACTTTTTGATATTGCTTGGATGCAATTTCAATTTTCAAGTACCCAACCAAATTGACTTGTTCATGGCCTCTGCTTCATTATCCCATCCATTTTTATTTAGGATCATTAGGGCTTTGTCCCATGGATGGGAGCCCTCTCTACCAGCTGCACAAAATCCTACTCATAACCTTTTTCTCATTGATGATTGACCTTATTTTCATTTATAATCTAGATTATTTTTACCAATCTTTGAATTCTTGCCTTGTCTGTTCCAAGAAGTAAAGGGTATTGAACTAAATTCATGACATCCAACTCATTGGTGGCAGCTGCAACTAAGCCCAAAGAGAATGATTTCAGTACATCCTCATCCTCATGCTCTAAAGGCACAACATCTACCTCATTAGCAGCAAGACTGTTGAGGCCAAAGAGGAGTTTAGTACATTCTACTCCTCATGCTAAATAGAAATCCTAACCTAGATTAAGTTGACTAAATTAAGTTTATAATAGTTAATCGTTCACATGATCTTTTAAATTACAGGAATGCCCCTTTACAACTTCATTGTGTGCATATTTTATTTTCACCTTCTGGTCTCCTTTTGTTGTCAACAACGAGCTTCCAATAAATTAAAAATCAAGAATCGAACAATGTCTTGACCCTACAAGATTCAAGCCCTTAACTTCTTGAGGGTTCTGCCAAATGTTTTTAATATTTCGTGAGGTGCTGACTGCACACCCTTGTCGAATTTATTCATTTTGGAAGTATTCAAATGCATTATTTACTTGGATTTCAATATTTAAATGTTCTATATAGATTTATACATTAATACGAGGGTTTCAAACTATTTTCTTTTGCTTCCAATTGTTCTTTAATTGTTTTTTGAATTTTGAAAATGTGCAAACCTACAAGTGTGAATTGTTCTCATGGTTTTCAGACACCATCTCTGGAATCTTTTCATTTGATGATAATTGTCTTTAGATTTTGGAAATATGTGAAAACTACAATGTGAATTGGTACTAATGACTTTCATGCACCTTCTATGGAATCTTTGTCATTTGGCAATAATTGCTTGTATGCGAAAATTGTTTTGTCTTTCCTATGCTCATCTTGTTTCATTATGTAAAGACTGAGAAATTTGATCTTATTTTCCACTATTTACAATCACTTTCAGGCACCATCTGTGGAATCTTTGTCATTCGGGAATAATTTATTTTATGCAAAAACTATTTTGTCTTTCCTATGCTCAGCTTGTTGCACAAAATCCTACTCATAGGCCGTTGCTCATTCATAATAGACAATAAAATTATCTTATCTTATCCAACACCATCTTATCTGATCTTGTTGTTATCTTGCCTAAGGCATAGGAATCTATTTCAACACACCTGTAGCATGGTTTATAGAGTTTTTTGAAAAATATGTTCTACAAGTAGCCTATGAGATGATCCTGTTGTTATCTTTCCTAAGGCATAGGAATCTATTTCAACACACATGTAGGTATAGGTTGTTTTTTGAAAAGTTTGTTCTTAAGTAGCATATGAACAAGAATCCTTAACTACCATGGGCTATTGTGGTCCTTTCGCTGCCATGGGTTGTAGGGAATCTTTTGCTAGCTCCTTTTCTCTTATATGGATTAGGGTTCGGTCCAAATTAAGAAAGGAAAGGCATGTACTAGTTTTGTCTGAACATATGGAAAGGCCCATTTTTATCTGAATAGATCAAGCAAGGTTCACCTTAGAATGCCTCACCAAACATCAATACCGCCTCACCTTTGAATTTCAAGAAGATGCAGAGCTCAGTATTAGTTACAAAGCTCATGATAAGGCTCTAATCCCATATAAGCTGAATAGTGAATACATGTTAATAAGGATGATACTAAGCTCACAATAACTACACCTTTCTTATTAGTACATCATATTCAATAAGCTGGAATACCTAACCAGTAATAGATAGTGCAAGCTCCATAACTAAGGGTGTATACATATTATCGCACAGCTCTCATTCCAAACATGTGACAATTGGTATGAATGCTATTGATTCCTAACCTCTTATAAGCTAAGAGTAATGAAACTAGTATCCATATTTGACATATATGTTCAATTCCCATTGATTGATTAATCCATGTTCATGTCTAATTCATACATATTGATGACATGAATGACACTAGTAATAACTACAAAATGTGTAGTTACTCTGCTCACTTGTTCCCTTATCATGGTAGTTTGATTCCCATATGTTCCTAAGCTCATACATGATATGAATTAGGTAGATCTAATCCCTTTGTTCATGGATTGGGTTGATTCCCTTCATATGAGATTCTACATGATTACATGCACAATGATTTAAACACAGAGATTGGCTAACTTGTTCTGCTTGCATCTCCATTACATATGGTCGAAGTATTCCCATAATAGTGATAGCTTATACATTGTATGAGAGATACATCATACGTATTACTATAATTAATAGGTGTTAAACTTAAGCAAGGATTGGCTTATATCCATAACTGATGAATGGTCTTAGTAATTCCATGAGTTCCAAGTATTGTAAGCTTGAAACTAATGATGCTTAAAAAGTGATGTCATTCCTAGAACACTTATTATACGTAATGAACACATATGTATTACATGTATCGTTATTAATGATGTTTATCCTTAAAAACATAGGCTGAATTAGACATGATGAATCTTGGAACTTAGTTGCAACACGTAATACTTATCATTACCATTACTTTATCCTTAAGAACATAGGCTGAATTAGACATGATGAATCTTGGAACTTAGTTGCAACACGTAATACTTATCATTACCATTACTTAGTCAACCACTGGCTCCCCCTTAAGGCAAGGACTAACTGGCAACCAATCTTGTTAAATTCTAATTTCCAAATTAAATTTTTTTATTATCACCATAATGTTCTATTTCATATAAATAAAAAGATGCAATTACCCATTAATTGGAATTTTCTGGAAATTTTTTAAGAATATAAAATTTCCTTTGACCTACTTTGAGGTAATCTTAAAATATATATCGAGTATATGAAAATGTGAAGGTGCTATTCTCCATTGAATTGAAATATTCTTGAATCCTCTTTGGGAGTGTGTGATTCCCTTATTGACCTCTTTTAAGTTAGCCTTAAAATAATTGCCAAATAAATTTCTACAAATAAATTTATGTTTCTAGACATTCAAAATTCTGAGTAGTCCAAAAGTAGATGGGGGAGATTCATAAGTGTCCCTAAATTAGGATTGAATTGACATAAAGGTTGTAGTCGGGTCTGTTAGACTCTGTCTCATGTCAGAGATTGATTCTTCTTCAAAACAGGGTTTTGAAGAAGAAATCATTTAAATGTGCCTTTTAGATTATGCAATTTGTTCTCCAGCTCTTCAAAAGGCAGCAGCGACTTCAAACTCCTATTCCTACACGAGAAAAATTCAAAACATCAACAGCACTCAGAGGCAAAAAACTATGTTGGAGGAATGGAGCAAATTGGTGTTGTCTAGTGAAGCAGAAGTTGAAGTGCTCAAGGAGTTCCGCAATCTAACAGCAGATGTTCTTGCTCACACAGCATTTGGAAACAGTTATGAAGAGGGAAAACATTTTTTCAATATACAGGATCAACTAATAATACTTGCAGCTGAATCATTTCGTAGAGTTGATATTCCAGGCTTCAGGTCCAGATCTTGATCAAATATTCATAGCCTCATATACCCTTGCTTCCGTGGACGGTGTTCCGAGAGCCTCGGAATTCGGAGAAGAAAACTTATAGACATTTCCACCGAGCAATGTTCAAGGCAGAATGTGGGGATATCAACCTACACCTAATGTGGATGGTCCATCTGCTCTGCCTGATGTAGGTGGTGAACATAATGCACAACCATCAAATGGCTGGAAGGGTGTTTTTAGCATTGCAACATACAGGCCTTACTTCAATGTGGACACATACGTTGTGGTCGAAAGAATTATTGGTTCACTGTATCCACACAAAGGAGACTTCATTAAAACGATTGCCGATAATCCTGATATGTATGGACCTGTCTGGATTTCCACAACTCTCGTCTTTTTGGCAACAGTTCTTGGAAATTTTGCGGCCTATTTATCTTTTGAACGAAGTAGCACTATTACTGAGTGGGTTTATGATATCAACTATGTGAACTGGGCTGCAGCCATATTCTATGTGTATATATGTCTGGTACCGCTTGGATGTTACTTCCCACTTCAGTACTTGGGCATATCTTTGATCTTAGTGGAAATATGGTGTCTGTATGGCTATTCTCTGTTCATCTTCATTCCAGCTTCATTCCTCTTAATAATACCAACAGATATTTTAAGGTGGATCGTCATTTCACTTGCGGGCTTAGCATCGGCTTTCTTTGTAGCTCTCAATTTGCAGTCTCATATAATGGCTACATCTGACAAATGGACGATACCAGTCGTAAGCTCATTTATTGTGCAGAGGTGCTTGGCTCTTCTCATAAAATTCTGTTTTTCGTGTGAATGTTAGGCATTTGGTTCTCTTGTTTTCAGAGGCCGAACCCCTCTGGGCGGAGAGCATATTTGTACTTGTACCAGTTGGAAAGTCTTGGATCCAACATTTTGTGTGTCTTCAGGCCTTGTTTGTTTCAATATTTTAGGGAAGCAGAAAATGGAGATTAATTCTTACTGGGAGACAGCAAGGTGTCCTTTTCCATACCACCAGTGATCCTTCCTGTTTGTTAGTCCAAGGAGAGAAGATGAGACACCAGACTTGAAGCTGGGAGAGGATAGTGTTTTACTTCATGTTGATTTGGCTAAAGGAAAACACCGTTTAGGTGGTTCTGCCCTTGCTCATGTTTTTGATCAGATTGGTGACGTTTGCCTAGACCTTGATGATGTTTCAGATCTCAAGCGATTCTTCAATGCAGTCCAGGACCTGGTTGCAAAGAATCTTGTTTCAGCTGGTCATGACATTAGTGATGGGGGTATAGTTGTATCTCTGTTGGAGATGGATTGTTCAAATGGTGCTTCCAGAGTTCGTATTATAATATATTAATTCCGCTATATTGACTAAAAGAGTCCTTTTGTCGAGACACTTTCCTCAAATGGAATGAGGGAATCAATAAAGAGAATGCCACTATTTATTTAAGCGGCATTCATGGATTTATTACAGTTCATATACAGGGGAACACTAGAGCCGCGTTCTGCAACTGAGCCGCTAGATTTGTTAATGGTTGCTGACAAATTCGGTGTAAAATCATGTGTCAATCATAGCATGCATCATCTTTCACAACAAAGTCTGCATTGTTTTTTCTACAGCTTCGTCCCACAATGCTTACAAACACTGTACTTCTGCAACTAACAGACGCGGCAAACTGGTTTATTATTCAATGTTTTAAACACACTTACAAAGATAAACTCGTGTTCCAAGACAAGTTTCTAAACCTTCCCTTAAACTGTCATAGAGATGATTTTATCAAGGGATGAATGACCAGTTTCCAGTGAAGATGTAGTCTATGATTTTATGATAAAGTGGGCACTTTTACATCAAAACAGATACATGAGAAGAGGTCCAAAAGTGAGTTTCACGAGAAAGGTTTCAACTTCTAAGATCAGGAGGCTGTGCATATTCCAAATCACAAGTTCACTGTGATTATTGTTCGGAATCTTACTCAAAAGAGAGCCATTGGCGCATTAAGACTCATCTCGCCATCAGTCATCTAGATACTAATAAAATTGTTTTGTCAGACCGCCAAATGCTGATGATAAGGCTGAGTACGAAGAAGAAAAGCCAGTTTTAACATTTTTTTTAATTTATCAAGGGCCGAAATTGGAGCTTACCTCATTGATCCTTCTTGGAAATGGCTCATTCAATGTATCACTTCATAATAATTGTCCGTGCCAGATGTCATAGATGGGATTTTGTTTCATTATTCACAATCTTAAAAGTATACGTGTTGCATGCCTGCCCTGTTTAGTGCCCGATTTTCGTGATGCATTCTCTTATCAATAAGAAATGCCAAGTCAAGATACGCCTAAAACAAAACGAGGATATCCATCAATTTCAAGACTTCAGTTAGTGATTTAAAAGTAGCTGCACTCCAGCAGTTATTCCATGTGTGGGCCATCGGAGAATTTTTAGGAAGATGTTGTTTTATTTTAGGATAGAGGAACCATTTTTTGCCATTTTTATAATTGCAGGTGAAACAACGCCCCTGTTTTGGGGTCGATTTGTTTTTTTCTTAGCAGCATTTTATTTAATGTAAAAAATAATCATTTGTAAGGGAAGAGAGAGTAGAAAATTTTGAGTGCTGGAGGAGAACTAAGCTCCATTGTACAATCTTTGACAGAGGGATTTTTAATGAAAATTTCACAGCTCTGACTTCTGAGATTCCTGTGGTATGAAAGTTAGCACATGTTTTTCTCTTGTTTCATCTGTAATCTGTTATGTTTCATTTCACTACATGATCATTTCTAACTGAACAAATGAAGTGTTTAGGTAAGAATTCATGCCTGCCATGCTCTGCCTATAAGTTTGTTCATGTTCAATGTTTTCTTCTATTTGACAAGGATTCAAAGTTATTGTTTTCCCTTGTTAGCTCCTCACCAGTCTTGCCATCCCATTTAAATCTAGATTTGGTGTTAAATTTCTTGCCTACCTTGCCTCAGTCGATAACCTGTGTTGTTTATTATATTTCTCTGTTCAAGCTGTGATTTTGCCCACGCAGCCCAGAAAAACCCGTCATTTAATTAAAAAACCCCTTTCATCAGTTTACTAGCCTAATATCAGTGTTACCTTGTTGGTCATCTCCCTAATTGAAGATTTTCCGACAGAGACCGAAGAGAGCCTTCTCATGCCCCGTAGGGCTAGCTACGAGGCTGAATGGTTTCATGTAGCTTTGAGATTTGCCTTTCTCAGCCTGAGGTGAAATTTCAAATGCTAACATACTGGCGACCATACTGGGGAGAACATTCGACTTGTTGATTGTCTCGTCCCAGTACATGCAATCAAGGCGCAGATCTGATGCTGATGGTGGACAACAGTCAGATACATATGCAGGCTGAACCATTCACCTGGCGGCTCCAATTCGATCCAAACACTCCAGTGTTTGCTGATCCATTCATGCAATGGAAGGGTATGTGGCAAACCCTGCCATGTGTGAAGCTGTAGAAGAAATAAGAAATTTGTTAGCAAATACTGAATTTGATGAAGATGTTTTTAGTGCCTTGTTTCAATGCTTCAAATCTTTAAAGGTCTTCAAAACTAGTGGCTATGAGTTAATTGTTGAAAGGATTGAAGACGAGATTCAATGGTTAGATGAGCAGATCCAGTCGTATGATTTCCAAGACCCTAAAAAGTTTTTGGAAATCCTTCCTCCATCGCAACAAGAAGTCATAGACTTGCCTATAAAGGTTTACATTGACAATGTGCAGCTGGAAGTATGCATTGCAGAGTTGGGGCAGCCAACAGAGTCTGTCTTCCGTGATCCTCTTGCGGCATATATGGACATGTTTTTCACTCTGATTGACAGATCAGGCTGTCTGGTACGTGACTAGGCTCATTACTTGCACAAAGGGCTGTCAGCAATTACATCTGTGTCCCGGCAAAAGCATTCTCGAGCGGCATCATTTTCAGGTTTACTTGAATGGCTAATTTGGCATTTTAGTATTACCTGATCTAGTGTTTGTACAGCAGAGTAGGGTAGATTTTGTAAATAAATAAGCAGCCATAAGGGCAGCATCTTGTTTTAGTTTGCTTGAAGATTGTTAAGTTATTTTCAGTTTGAATTCAGTTTCAGTTGTGTTGATGATGACTCCATTGCCCAATGGGTGGAGGCACTGTCTGCTCTCCCAAAGTTCTGCGGTTCTTGGTACCTCCATGGAGCGGTAGCTGCCATCCCAAGTGGAGCCAATGTTAGACTCTCTCTCATGTCAGAGATTGATTCTTCTTCAAAACAGGGTTTTGAAGAAGAAATCATTTAAATGTGCTTTTTAGATTATGTAATTTGTTCTCCAGCTCTTCAAAAGGCAGCTGCGACTTCAAACTCCTATTCCTACACAAGCAAAATTCAAAACATCAACAGCACTCAGAGGCAAAAAACTATGTTGGAGGAATGGAGCAAATTGGTGTTGTCTAGTGAAGAAGAAGTTGAAGTGCTCAAGGAGTTCCGCAATCTGACAGCAGATGTTCTTGCTCACACAGCATTTGGAAACAGTTATGAAGAGGGAAAACATTTTTTCAATATACAGGATCAACTAATAATACTTGCCGCTGAATCATTTCGTAGAGTTGATATTCCAGGCTTCCGGTCTAGATCTTGATCAAATATTCATAGCCTCATATACCCTTGCTACCGTGGACGGTGTTCCGAGAGCCTCGGAATTCTAAGAAGCAAACTTATAGACATTTCCACCGAGCAATGTTCAAGGCAGAATGTGGGGATATCAACCTACACCTAATGTGGATGGTCCATCTACTCTGCCTGATGTAGGTGGTGAACATAATGCACAACCATCAAATGGCTGGAAGGGTGTTTTTAGCATTGCAACATACAGGCCTTACTTCAATGTGGACACATACGTTGTGGTCGAAAGAATTATTGGTTCACTGTATCCACACAAAGGAGACTTCATTAAAACGATTGCCGATAATCCTGATATGTATGGACCTGTCTGGATTTCCACAACTCTCGTCTTTTTGGCAACAGTTCTTGGAAATTTTGCGGCCTATTTATCTTTTGAACCAAGTAGCACTGTTACTGAGTGGGTTTATGATATCAACTATGTGAACTGGGCTGCAGCCATATTCTATGTGTATATATGTCTGGTACCGCTTGGATGTTACTTCCTACTTCAGTACTTGGAAATATCTTTGAGCTTAGTGGAAATATGGTGTTTGTATGGCTATTCTCTGTTCATCTTCATTCCATCTTCGTTCCTCTTAATAATACCAACAGAGATTTTAAGGTGGATCGTCATTTCACTTGCGGGCTTAGCATCAGCTTTCTTTGTAGCTCTCAATTTGCAGTCTCATATAATGGCTACATCTGACAAATGGACGATACCAGTTGTAAGCTCATTTATTGTGCAGAGGTGCTTGGCTCTTCTCATAAAATTCTATTTCTTCATGTGAATGTTAGGCATTTGGTTCTCTTGTTTTCAGAGGCCGAACCCCTCTGGGCGGAGAGCATATTTGTACTTGTACCAGTTGAAAAGTCTTGGATCCAACATTTTGTGTGTCTTCAGGCTTTGTTTGTTTCAATATTTTAGGGAAGCAGAAAATGGAGATTAATTCTTAATGGGAGACAGCAAGGTGTCCTTTTCCATACCACCAGTGATCCTTCCTGTTTGTTAGTCCAAGGAGAGAAGATGAGACACCAGACTTGAAGCTGGGAGAGGATAGCATTTTACTTCATGTTGATTTGGCTAAAGGAAAACACCGTTTAGGTGGTTCTTCCCTTGCTCATGTTTTTGATCAGATTGGTGACGTTTGCCCAGACCTTGATGATGTTTCAGATCTCAAGCGATTCTTCAATCCAGTCCAGGACCTGGTTGCAGAGAATATTGTTTCAGCTGGTCATGACATTAGTGATGGGGGTATAGTTGTATCTCTGTTGGAGATGGATTGTTCAAATGGTGCTTCCAGAGTTCGTATTATAATATATTAATTCCACTATATTGACTAAAAGAGTCCTTTTGTCGAGACACTTTCCTCAAATGGAATGAGGGAATCAATAAAGAGAATGCCACTATTTATTTAAGCGGCATTCATGGATTTATTACAGTTCATATACAGGGGAACACTAGAGCCACATTCTGCAACTGAGCTGCTAGATTTGTTAATGGTTGCTGACAAATTCGGTGTAAAATCATGTGTCAATCATAGCACGCATCACCTTTCATAATAAAGTCTGCATTGTTTTTTCTACAGCTTCATCCCACCATGCTTACAAACATTGTACTTCTGCAACTAACAGACGCGGCAAACCAGTTTATTATTCAATGTTTTAAACACACTGACAAAGATAAACTCGTGTTCCAAGACGAGTTTCTAAACCGTCCCTTAAACTGTCATAGAGATGATTTTATCAAGGGACGAATGACCAATTTCCAGTGAAGATGTAGTCTATGATTTTATGATAAAGTGGGCAATTTTACATCAAAACAGATACATGAGAACAGGTCCAAAAGTGAGTTTCACGAGAAAGGTTTCAACTTCTATGATCAGGAGGTTGCGCATATTCCAAATCACAAGTTCACTGTGAGTATTGTTCGGAATCTTACTCAGAAGAGAGCCATTGGCGCATTAAGATTCATCTCGCCATCAGTCATCTAGATACCAATAAAATTGTTTTGTCAGACTGCCAAATGCTGATGATAAGGCCGAGTACGAAGAAGAAAAGGCGGTTTTAACATTGTTTTTAACTTATCAAGGGCCGAAATTGGAGCTTACCTCGTTGATCCTTCTTGGAAATGGCTCATTCAATGTATCACTTCATAATAATTGTCCGTGCCAGATGTCATAGATGGGATTTCGTTTCATTATTCACAATCTTAAAAGTATACGTGTTGCATGGCTGCCCTGCTTAGTGCCCGATTTGTGTGATGCATTATCTTATCAATAAGAAATGCCAAGTCAAGATACGCCTAAAACAGAACGAGGATATCCATCAATTTCAAGACTTCAGTTGGTGATTTAAAAGTAGCTGCGCTCCAGCAGTTATTCCATGTGTGGGCCATCGGAGAATTTTTAGGAAGATGCTATTTTATTTTAGGATAGAGGAACCATTTTTGCCATTTTTATAATTGCAGGTGAAACAGCGCCCCTGTTTTGGGGTCGATTTGTTTTTTTTCTTAGCATCATTTTATTTAATGTAAAAAATAATCATTTGTAAGGGAAGAGAGAGTAGAAAATTCTAAGTGCTGGAGGAGAACTAAGCTCCATTGTACAGTCTTTGATAGAGGGATTTTTAATGAAAATTTCACAGCTCTGACTTCTGAGATTCCTGTGGTATGAAAGTTAGCACATGTTTTTCTCTTGTTTCATATGTAATCTGTTATGTTTCATTTCACTACATGATCATTTCTAACTGAACAAATGAAGTGTTTAGGTAAGAATTCATGCCTGCCATGCTCTGCCTATAAGTTTGTTCATGTTTCAATGTTTTCTTCTGTTTGACAAGGATTCAAAGTTATTGTTTGCCCTTGTCAGCTCCTCACCAGTCTTGCCATCCCATTTAAATCTAGATTTGGTGTTAAATTTCTTGCCTACCTTGCCTCAGTCGATAACCTATGTTGCTTATTATATTTCTCTGTTCAAGCTGTGATTTTGCCCATGCAGCCCAGAAAAACCCGTCATTTAATTAAAAAACCCCTTTCATCAGTTTACTAGCCTAATATCAATGTTACCTTGTTGGTCATCTCCCTAATTGAATATTTTCCAAGAGAGACCGGAGAGAGCCTTCTCCTGCCCCGTAGGGCTAGCTACGAGGCTGAATGGTTTGATGTAGCTTTGAGATTTGCCTTTCTCAGCCTGAGGTGAAATTTCAAAAGCTAACAGGGTCGAACTATAGGAGCCCTAGTTAGTTTGCTTGCGACCCACTGTCTTAATGGTGGTGACTTGAAATGTGGTTACCCTCTCTGTCTTCGTCTTAGGTAGGGACTCCGTAGATTATGCCCTACCGTGTTGACACGACGCATTGTTGCGGATTGAAAAAATTTTTGGTCTAAAGTCATTGAATTCAACTCTTTTTTATTTGGATCCATCCATTTTCATGGCAAGTTCCATGGCTACGCATGTTTATACCTATTCACTCTGACTACTTCCTTTCATTGCCAGTCGGAGAGCCAGAGAGGCAATCTACTCGACTCCACGTCTGTTGGTTTCGACGGCTCTTATCCTAATCCATGACACTCCATATCACCTTATATAAATCCAAGACCCTCTTCGAGTTAACAGAGACCAAGTGAAATTTCGATGGCTATTATCGAGGGATCGTCGCTCTGTATTTTGCTGCTACCGGATGAGGTGATCGAGTTAATTATTTCTTCTCTTCCCGTTACACACCTTTTGAATGCAGCCCTGGTTTGCAAGGAATGGCACTCCTTCATTGGTTCCAGCCATTTGCTACGCGCACTTTATTATTCCATTCACGCATCCAAGCCCTGGCTATTTGTTCTGGGGCAATCAAAAAGCCTCTGCTCTACCAAAAATCGAGCAATAGGATTCGATCCGCTGGCCTGGAGGTGGAATCATATCAGTCTGCCTCCATTAATCGATTCCGAGAAATTAGAAGACCCTCGCAGTGTTATGGTGAATGTTGAGGAAGGGTGTGGGATTTTATTCTACCTCTCAGGGCGCCGTATTAACTACAAATTGAGTTTTCTAAATCCAAAAAGTAAATGGGAGGAGAGCCCTCCCATGAGCTGTTGGAGGCATCAACATCCCCTGCTTTGCTACATTGGAGGTCCCACCCATAATCATATCTTTGTTGTTGGGGGAGTCTCTGATTTTGAAGGAGAAGAAATCGATCCATTATGCGCGGAGATGCTCGATTTGAATTCTGGTGTGTGGGAGTTGTTGGATCTGTTGCCATACCGATTCAAAAGGGGCGTCTCCTCCACATGGATCGCCTCTGCTGTTTTGGATGACAAAATTTACCTGCTGGAAAAATATAGCGGAGATTGTTGTTATTTTGATTTGCAAAGTAAGCGCTGGGGATTTGTGGGGAAGCTCAGGCCTCCTCCTCCTTCATCTTCTTGTGTGGATGAGGAGGGGGAATTGGTCCTACTGTCCGGCAGCTCCAAGACGGGTTTGGTTGTGGGAGAATTGAGGCAAGATGATGGTGGCTTGAGTTTCAGAGTGTGGAACTTCAATAACATTGTAAACCACGAGGCCACCCATATTGTGTGCACAGAGATGGCTCGGATGCCGGCTCACATGTTTAATTTGGTCAGTGGGAAAGACGACGACGAGGAGGAGGAATGCTGGGAGGTTAGAGTGAAATGCAAGGGCATGGGAGATGTGATATACATTTACAGTGATCGGAGCGATTATGTGTGTGCTTGTGATGTAGGTGATCGTGCAGGGCAACGGCAAGTGTGGAGGATGTTGCCAAATGATAATGGTGAAATATTTGTTGACACAAATAATTATCATTACAGTGGCAGGTTCAAGTTTGTGTGTTCAACTGTCACTCTCAATCAAATTTCCCTGTAGGTGGGGCATCCACGCGGAAGGGTGTTAGTTTACTTTAAACTGTTTTCAATTTTTATTTTGAAAACAATAAATGATGTGAGATGGACAACTTGCTCATGTCCGTCGTCAAAGCCAAGAACATGTGTAAATCCATATTTGGTTAAAATGGATATGGTCACATTTACAAAGTGTGTTTTGAAATATATTTTGTTTTTATTGGTTAGTTGGATTACATTCCATATGCTTTACATAAATGGGGAGAAATTGATTGTTTTTTTCCGATGGAGGTTTTCTCTGTAGTCTAGTATTGAGGTAATGTAAATGTTTATAAATATTTTACATAAATATTAAAAAAAATTAACTAGCAATTGCATTAAATGTTGTAAAGGAAATGCCATAAGGCATCAAGTGTAGAAGAATTGTGACATATAGAAGATCATTGAATATAAAAATTAGTAAAGAAAATTCCATTCAAAGTTAGGAGATAAAGATAAATCACTTACATTATGTCAAATTTACAAATTCTATAACTTGTCCAACATAAATTGCCTCTCAATATTCAAAGATGCTCTTTGAAGTTCCAATAGTAAATAGTTGATGAAAAAGATGCTCTTTTTCAATATTGAACCGTCTCAATTGATCAAAAGCTTACATTATTATACCACTTGCTCTTAAGGTGATTAGATTTTCCTTTGTTAACTTATTTTGGGCATTTTCATTGCTTTGTGACACGAGCTTTATATTCAATAGCACCGGATGAACTAGTTTAAAGAAAATCTATGAAATAGATATATCAATAGATTCAATAGCACTGGATGAACTAGTTTAAAGAAAATCTATGAAATAGATATATCAATAAAGAAAGTCACTCGCATAACAACGTTACATTGTTTGGTAGGAGAGAAATGGATATTTTATTGAGAATTAATTAAATAAGTATTTTATCTGACATAGCAAATTTAATTCACTATTTAGAGGTACCATGGTGAACTCTTATGGTAGCATCCATTAGAGTTCCTTTATATTTATTCAGCATGATATTCTGGGAGACTTGGCTATGTATTTGATATGTATTTGACCACGAAGGGGCCTATAAATAAATGCGAAAGTATTTTTATGACTCAAAAAGCAAACTATATTCCCAAAAAGTGAAAAAAGTTTGCAAAGTGTACATTTGACATTGATATTATTTACTTCCACATGTTGCATATCTCTTTCTCCTCTCATAATCATTTCTCACCATTTTTCAATATTGAACTATCTCACTTCCAAAATATTGCGGTCTTTTACATTCTACCTACACATAATTTGATTATGAATGTGTTGACTTCTGCATTATCGTATGTCAAGGTACAATGGAGGAGAATGATTGTTGTCATATATAAATTTCATAATTTTCATTAAGTTAATCGAACAAAATGTTTGATGCATGGAAAAATATAAAAATAAAAACATGCATTATTGTATGTCAAGGTACAATGGAGGAGAATGACTGGTGTCATATATAAATTTCATAATTATCATTAAGTTAATCGAACAAAATGTTTGATGCATGGAAAAATACAAAATTAAAAACATAATTGTACATGTGCATTTTCATATCTTCTAAGAAAATATTTTTCAATTTTTGCTTCACATTATTCAATCCACATTCTTTGGAAAAGTTATGAGCTTGCACCATGCTACATGGGGATGCTTCTAAGCTAAGACAAGGGAGTCAATCTCATGAATCTTCCTTGCAAATTTTTTATTTGTAGGTTCTAATGCTCTGAAGTGCCCACACCACGGTCGGTATATCTACTAAGAACAAACAATTGTCAAGCAAAGAAATACAGATTTATAAGTGCTTATGTAAGAAGACAAGACACCTGTGCCTCATAAGAGGAATGCCTTGACAACCTCAATCTTGGCATGCATTAAACTGCATGGGCATAGTCATGCCAATAATTAATGCATTCACTGTTATGGGGTGACAAAAATCACCCCTGTAGCCTATTTGTCTTGCTAAGAATCCCCATGAATAATAGATTGCTTAGTGCTTCTGCAAGAAGACAAGACACCTCTGCCTCATAAGAGGAATGTCTTGATATCCTCAATGTTGGCATGCATTAAACTACATGGGGGTAGTCATGCCAATAATTAATGCATTCATTGTTATGGGGTGGCAAAACTCACCCCCTAGCCTATTTGTCTTGCTAAGCATCCCCATGAGGGAATTGTTTATTAATATTATTTGAGAAGTAGCAGAGTGACTTGGTTAGTAATATGGAATCCCATCAATTTCTTAAAGAGGATATGTTGTCAGACTATAAATTTGTTGGTGAGGGCAGATCACATACACAAAGCTTGAACTTTGGTAACTTTGGTAACTTAATCTTTCATGTATCTGAACTAGGTTGTTCTAAGTTTCCTTCACATGGCCTCTTCTTTCATGGTATCAAAAGATTACGTGGACTCTGTCGCTACCACCACATTGAATAATGCCATACAATTTGAGCACCTCAACTCATCTGCCTTTCCAGTAGGATTCATCTTCATTCTATTCACAAAATTAAATCTTCAACCACATGATAAGGTTTCCCACTCTTTGAAAACATCGTACTAGAGCAACCTAAGATTATCATCCCCAAAGTTCTGAGGGTTGCGGTTGAGACCCTAGAAGCTAATAGTGTCAAGTTGGTGGAGAAATTGATCTATACATGTTATGCCTATAGTGGATGATCTATTCATTGTTTGAGTTGAAGATAAAGAAAAATTGACAAACTTGGCCCTTATTTCAGTTATAAGTTTGGAAAGTGTTTTAGGTGGGATAGTATGCCAAAAGCTATTCGTGGAGGCTTGTGTGTTTTCTGTGTCATCTTCTGGACCACATTGTGTGCTTCACAAGTCCATCTTGAGGAATGGAAATGTGTAGTATGAATGTCATTCCTATAACGTCATTGCGGAGAAAAGTAATGAATGGATAGAAAATGAATATTGGGTGAATGCAAGTGGGGCGGACATATTGGTAGTGGGGATGTGTAGCAATGCTCTCCATATTTCTACAAACGGTGCCCAAACATCATCGATCTCTCCTTCGATCATGTTGTAGGGGGGAGGTGCATTATTTTCCTGCTTATTCCAGGCTAATAGAAATGGAAACCGCCAAATTCTGAGCAACATACGCACAATGTTCCACCTACAGATACGTAGAGTGTTGCACGTCTTACAAATTGAGCACTCCAAAGAAGTAGAATGTACGATTCAGAAAAAGCAGTGGGTGAGCACAAGAGAAAGAGAGAAGTGATGGAACCTACTCATACCACAATTCAAAATCGATCCACGATAGTTGCAGATTGATCCACCGTGATTAAATACAACTGTATAAATTCAAGTTTAGGGTTCGATGGGAATATAGTTATGATCCCATGGAATATTATAGTGTATGAGAGATAGTAAAAACTGAAGTGCATTTATGTGAATATTTCAAAGGGATTGTAAAATCATATGTATTTTATTTACTAATTTTTTGAGAATAGTGCTTTACATTTTCTCGAGTTTAATTTTTTAGTTTATA
>APFE030318969.1:57382-67401 GCA_000404065.3 Pinus taeda
TGTTAACCTCCAAGACCTAGAGGCCTTTATCAGGAGCAAAAATCTACATTGCATGGACCACTAATGGGTTCTTTTGAGAGGTGTGATTTTTTCTTCAAAAAAATAACGAGTTAGGTGATATTGATATATGATAGCAAATAATAATGATCCTTAGCATTAATTGGACACTAAATTATAATAAAATTTACACCTAAAATAAGGAAATAAATAATTTGTATCAAAAGTTAAAATGAATCTACCTAACAAATGAGTCTTAAAATCATTATAATGGTTCAATGGAACTAATAGTCTTTGAAAGATGTGTAATTTTTTTTAACAAAAATCAAACATAATGAAATTTCACATAACATATGATTGTACACACACTTAGCCAATATCCGTATCAAAAATTTGTGTGCATTGCTACTCACCGTACCATAGTGAAAATACCCTCCTCATTGATACCTAGACAACGTTCTTTTTCTCCACAATGAAAGTAATTCCATTCTAAATGCCTAATACATACATTCACATTCAGATAATTCATTTTAATCTCATTTACTTGCAGATCACATATTTCTATCCATGCTTGATTTCCTTTACGAGGATGTGAAATTGAATAACCTAGAGTAAGAAGCTTAAGAAAAACTGTGAGGTGAAAATTAAGTGGCAATTGTGAACTTCCACTACTATTATCCTAAATGGGTGCAAGGGAAACCAATTGTTGTTTGAAGATGTGGCAGATGCCATAAAATTTAACTCTGCCGCACTTTTTTTTTCAATTCAAGCCTAACAAATTGCTTTTGTAGTTGGCATATAACATTAACTTGGTCAATGTTCTCACAATAATGTAAGAAGAAAGTTTATTTCCATTGAGTGTATCACATTTCCATCACTTCCTTGGAACTAATTGCAATATTATTCTCCTCGCCATCTTCGGTGAAGAGATAATATTGAACAAACAAAATGTCTCTACCTCTAACAAGATTAATGATAACATTTTTTTGCTTGTAAGATATATGAATTCACCATCATGCACTGATGTTTCTTTTCATAAGTTTTCATTCTATTTTTATCTTGAATATAATTTTATACCTAAGCTATTAAAGCTTCAAGAACAAAATTTCCATAATAACAACTAACGCAAAAATGCCTTAAATTATTTGTGCATAATTAATCCAAAACATAGGAGGTAATAAATAAACCTGGAAATAATATTATCCTAATTTCATGATTTCAAATATGCAATGAAGTCCTTGTGATATTAAATTCTTTTATGTCATTCATGATTTCAAAGATGCAAAAAGGCCCTTGTGATATTAAATTCTATTATGTCATTTATAAGATTTTCATTTTATTTATTTCATGGGTTTTTCATAGTAAATATAACTAGGTACTCAAGTTGAAACAAAATTTCAATGATAGAAAGTTGTCTTTATATAATCAAGGCACAACATCATTATGAGAGAAACAAAGTTTAGGCTAGACTCAAATTCTATTCAGTTCAATATTTTTATTAGTTAATTTTATTTTCCAGGCAACCATGTTTCCCACCTCCCTTTAACACGCATGCATTGTCTAATTACAATTGTGATTAAACAGGCTTTACATGTGGTTGAGTGTTATCATCTTTATTTATGCTACATGTCATGCAATATTCTTCATTGTTGATATATTGATGCTACCTTGTCATACAAATGAATGTAATATTCTTCACCATGGATATGTTTTCAATACTTGACCATTAATTAAAAAAATAGATGGATTTTCATTTTTCACATTTTCTAGACATGTAGAAATAGAGTTTCCCGAGCTTCATCATTTAAACATGTCAACCAAGAATTTTGTTTGAGAAAAAAGAATTTACTTCTTTTAAGTAATGACATCATTGATTACTATGTTTTATTTAGGCTTAAGAGGAAGTACTCAACTATAAAGGAAATATTATGTCCATGTAATATATGAATTTAAAAAACACACATACACAAAAAGAAAATGAATAATAATAGTAGAATTAGTTATATAAATTAATGAAAAAAGGAAATTCTTTTATTACACTTTGTATTATGTTTCGTGTTAGCTCATGCTTTCCAAGTATGCTAGTTTATATAAACATAATATCAGCAATTTTTATTTAATTAAAAATATAGAATCAAATTTTACTCTCTAATATTATATATGTTATTGAATTATATTATTAAAAACATTGTATAGAAATTTTTACAAAATTAGAAGAACTTCTCTTTTTTTTTGGTTAAACACATTTAGGCATGTTGCATGATTAGGTATATTTAATTCTTTAACCATAAATATTTTGATTAATAACATAAGAATTTATTATTATAAATGGCAGGCCCACTATAAATATTAATCATATTTTGATTAATAGCATAAGAATTTATTATTAATTTTTTTTTCATGAAGTTGTAAAAATCTCATTCAACATTCATTTTATAGCGATTTTGATTGATTTAAATAATAAGACACCTTATTAAAGGGAATTACGTAAATTACCATAAAAGCAAATTTATAACTTCACTGAAAACATCTAGATGTTAGCGTTGTAAAATCCTAAAACAAAATTTTAAAAAATATAACTAAGAAACCAAGTTTTAGATGGAATATTTTTTTACTTAGCAATAAACTCATTTATGGCCGAACAACACAATTTCTGTGACCAGAGAGAATCGCAGCAAAAATTTAACAAACCACTAATTTGCAGTAAATATGGATAACAAAGTCAATCAAACCACTAATTTGTAGTAAATAGGGATGATAAAGATTTCTGCGCCGATCAACACAATTTCTTTGAGCTAGGAGGAAATCGCAGCTAAAATTCAACCAAAGCACTAACTTGCAGTAAATATAGATAACAAATATTTCTGGAAGGTTTTGATGAGTGGTTTAAAAACAAGGTCTCTTCATTTCATTTTATTTTGGCAATTTATGTATAAATTATATAAAAAATTTGCAAATCAAACACTAATTTGCAAAAAAATTCTAAAATAACTATCGTTTTTAAACTTAGGGTATGCTCTTTATAGGTAAACCATACAAAATAACTATCATTTTGAAGGTTAGAGTATGCTTTATGGGTAAAAAACATAGAGAATAACTATCATTTTTAAAGCTAGAGCATGCTCTTTATTGGTAAATCATATACGGTAACTATCATTTTTAAGGTTAGAGTATTCTCTTTATGGGTAAAAATCATACAAAATAACTATCTTTTTAAGGTTAGAGTATGCTCTTTGTGGATAAAAATTTGAAGAATAACTATCATTTTTAAAATTAAGAGTATGCTCTTTATGGGTAAATCATACAAGGGAATGAGGAAATTAACCGATATTTCGCAATAAATTAAACGAGTTAATTTACCAATAGATCACAAAATTCTTTACCAAAATTGATTTTTTTTAAGCTTTAAGCCAGATAATTTACCAATATATCACAACATTGTTTGCAATGAAAAAAAAGAAGAGTGATGAGATTTCCTTGATTCTTTAGTTATTTAATAAAAACACAGATAACTCACACAATGACGAAATTAGAAATAGTTTGCACTAAGACGAGAAAGAAAATTAAATTTTAGAGGGTCTAGCTAAGAAAATTTACATGTAAGATGCAGAACTAGCAATAATTTGCAGCAAAACCGGAGAGAAGAGAATGATTACTTTAGAAACAAAAGAGGAAAGAGTTTTGAAGACTTCAGTTATAATTAAGTTAATCCGTCTATGTTTGTGGGGGAGAGAGCAGGGCAGGAGAAAATAGTTTGCCATTTCCGCAAATAGCATATACAGGTGGCGTCCTGAGAGGGATTGATTTGCAAAGCACGTTAAATGTGATCCTTTGCCGTGATCGCGTCTCCTTTCACGCACAGAATAGAAAATACATAACCCCTCTAAGATCATCACCTCAAAACTATGGAACCCTAAAATGTTTCATGCTCATTAAGAAAGATAAGAAGTTATAAAAAAATTGACATAGAAATAATTTCAGTCACAAACAATAACTTACAACATTCTAGATTCTGAGGATTATTCATTGATAAATCGGACAAGGCCCAATAGATTGTAGTAAAACTAGAAAAATATAATCTATTAGGCCCTTACTTATTTGATTTACAGGTTAGATTGCATGTGTGGGCAATAATTTGTAGCAAAATCTGAGAGACTCATCTCTTAAAGCATCATTTTTTATTTACAACAGATAAAACGCAGAATTGTTTCCTGCAAAACCAGAGAGAGAGCGAATGGTTTCCTTAAGCATCGGTTAGTTAATTTAAGGTTAAATCACAGAAATAAATCACATAACACAAACAAGAAAGAAAAGATTACATTAAGCTTTCAGTTATTTATGAAATCGCCAAATCTACCCAACAAAGATTTATGAAAATTTTATCAGTTATTTAATTTACGGATAATAATTCACAGAAATCCCCAAATCTACCAAACAAAGATTTATGAAAATTTTATATTTTATGGACTTATGCCCTGATCCTACGTTTTCAAGAAATTGAAAGGAATATTTGCCACTACGAGTACCTGGCAAGTTTGATGATGCCTAGTACGTACAAATGATCGCATCGCAGAGCAACCAGGGGGTGAGGTAAAAAAATCTTCGAAATCCTTCTCACTTTCATAATAATGTAAAGATGATCGGAGAGCAACCAGGTGGCAGGAGGTGAGGTAAAAAATCTTGGAAATCCTCCTCACTTTCATGATAACGCACCCTGATATAGTCTCTTTTCTCATTTATCATACATACAAAAGAAAACAGATCATACACACAGATGCAAAAACATTCCACACACAGACCCCACACAATATATAGAGCACAGGGCGCACACAAATTAACCTTTTAACACACAACTCTGTCCCGAGAAAGAACACAGAACGCAGACAAATTACAACACAGGGTGCCTTTTAACACATAACTAACACAAGAAAGACAGAGCGCTTTCTTGTAGGAGATAAAGAAATTGAGAGATCCTAAGAGTGCAATATTTCTTCAACAGAATGAAATAGGCTTACACATCTTCACATTAAAATGAAAATGAAAGTAATATTTCCTTTAATAAAATGAAATAGCCGACATATTTCACATTAAAATGGAAGCACTATGCTTTTGACACCATGATTTCCCATTGAATTCGACATTCTCTATACTCCAACAGAATACCTAAGAAATGCAGAAAGCAAAGTTTTCTTAAGGCGAGAGAAAATCAGGGTGAAAATTGCACCTAAAACTCAAGAAATTTGCTATAAATTCCAAGATAAAGATCCTTTCAAGGTTACTGTATGTCGTGCGCAGATAAATCACATTGAAAATGTGCAAATGAACCAAAATCTTGCAATAAACCTACATAATTAAGATCATTCAAGCCGTGAGCAAGTTAAATTTTAATTTATGGACAAATCACAAAACTCTCTCCAAGAGACTGTAGATTTTTTTTTGAACCTTTACTTAATTAAATGAATACAAATAAATCATCCGAGGCCCAAATAAATCACACAAGGCCCAATAATTTGTAGTAAAACCAGAGAAACTTAAATTTATTAAACCTTTAGTCATTTTATTTACAGGTAAATTGCAGAGGGTGGGAATAATTTGTATAATTTGTAATCAAATCAGAGAAATTAACAAGGAACACTGGGCAATAGTTTCATGCAAAACCAGAGAGGATGGTTTCTTTAAGCATCTATTACTTAATTTAAGATTAAGTCACAGAAAGAGGAAAGATTTCATTATGTCTTCACTTATTTAATTTAAGGACAAATCACAGAAATCGCGGAAGTTTGAAGTAAAACCTGAGAAAGAAAGAAAGAAAGATGTCTTTCAAAATCAGGAAAACAATTTGAAAATTAAATTATAGATTGCTATATATCCAGTGAACAAAGATCTATGCAAATTTTATGGACTTATACCCTGATCCTAGAGAAATTTAATTTGAAGGAATTTTGGCCACTGCCATTACCTCGTAACTCCTCATAAGTTCGATCCGTACTCCAGTCTCCAGACGATCGGTGAGGTGAACAATTTTGGGGAAGCACGGCGGCGACTTCGTCGTCACTTTCATAATAATGCATCCTGATCTCGCCTCGTCTCCTCTCCTCTCATGGATTCAACACAGAACACATCACCAAACATGCATACAAATGCAAAAACATAATACAGAGCGCACACAATATAATATGCGCCTTTTAACACACAACTCTAACACAAGAAAGAGCACAGAGGGCACACAAATGACCACACACAATATACAAGGCGCTTTTTAACGCACAACTCTAACACGAGAGAGAGAGAGGGCGCGTGGTAGGAGATCAAGAAATGGAGAGATCATGCAATATATATAAAAAGAGTAGTCTTCGTTTGATGAAATGCAGCCTTTGGATCAACAAAAAGCTGCTTTATGATCCAATGGTAAGCAATTGCTGTTCAGAAATTTTCAAGTTCAACCATGGATATGTCGGTCTTTAATTCAAATTGAACCGTTGCATGACATTGTTATGATTAAACCATGATTTAGGTGATGCCTTTTGCTGCTCACATCTTGCGCTATTTTAAATTTTATTTGATTTATTGCATTGTGTTACTCTCGTGGAATTTCGTAAAAATCAATATCATTGAGCGGTAAATTATTCCTTTATTATATAAAATAAAAATTAATTATAAACCTGGCTTTTTTATTAGATTGCATCATTTCATTTGTATCTAATCTAAACTATTGTTTCTTTAAAGAATATTATTATTTATTAAAATTTAGTTATGATTTGTAGTAATTAAATATTTGAATTGAAATAAAATTTAATTTTACTAATAAATTTATATTTGTATATGAATAGAGTATTTAATTTATATAAAGTCGTAAATTAAAAAAAAATACATCTATTAATTAACTTATTTTATTATAATTTTTTATTTTTATTTTTATTTATTATATTGTTGGTTAATAAATGACATATAAAAATTTAATTTCCTCATATTTCTCTCTTTATTTGCCACTTATTTGCCACACTGTGCGTCATCATGATCGAATTCATAGTATTCTTTGTACAAAATAGCTCAGATTTCTTAGATATTAAGACCCTGCAAAAATTCTCTCCTATTCATCCTCTAAATGATTTCATAAATTGCTTATATGGATATTTATATTCTAGTCACAACACACAAATTATTTATATTCAAGTTACAACACACAAATTGCAAGATATATAATAATAAGAATAGTCTTATTTTGATTAGATCCAATTCTTGGATTTGAAATTTACTTCTTACTTAGCATGTTGAGAATATGATCATTAATTGTAGTAAAGATTTGTTACGACTCTACAAATCATGTGAAAGTATATAGTTCACCAAATATTAGAAATCACTCTAAACTTGTATAGGAAAGAGTCTATTTGAGAAGAGGAGGTGGGCGCTGCAGTCCTCCAGACAACTCATGAGATTAGGCTCAAACCTAAGCCTCAACAAATCGTTACTGTGAGAATGCTCCATTGCTAATTCAACACCAATTATCAGACATTGAGTAAGAAATTGTTGACGAAAGAGCTAAAATATTGGACTCAAAAGTTATGGCAGATGTGGAGGATTTGGTACCCAATGTGGGCACACAAAGAACCCATCACAATTAGTACCTTCACAGAGTGGATTTATACTAGCATATCAAACACTTGCTCGGAAAGGTCTTGTTTGACCGTAGTGAGTGCAAGGATGAACTCCTCCTTCACATGTAGGAGCTCCACCCGCTTGACCAAATCATGGATAATTGACTAAAATGATCGGAAATAACACTACTCCAAGGGATCTATATATAATATATATATAATGAAAGGCATTCCATTCTAAATTCCTAGTACACCTATTCACATTCACATACTTCCTTTTGATTTCATTTACTTGTGGATCACATCTATACACCTCTTTACATTCACATACTTCCTTTTGATTTCATTTACTTGCGGATTACATATTTCCATCTATGCTTGATTTGGTTTAGGAGGATGTGAAATTGAATAACTTAGAGTAAGAAGCTTAAGAAAAATTGCAAGTTGAAAACTAAGTGGAAGTTGTGAACCTGCACTACTATTATCCTTAATGGGTATAAGGGAAACTGATTGTTGATTGATGATGTGGGAGATTCCATAAAATTCTTCCATGGTATTTCAACCCATCTCACTATTTTGGATGCTCTAAAAATACTTCTGATCTAAATCTTCCCCACTTCTTTTTTAATTCAAACTTAACAAATTGCTTTTTCACTTCACATATAACATTAACTTGGTTAATACTCTCACAACACTCTAACAATAAAGTTTATTTCCATTCACGGTTTCACATTACCATCATTTCCTTGGAACTCATTGCAATATTATTCTCCTCACCATTGTCACTGAATAGATAATATTGAACAAACAAATTTTCTCTACGTATAATAATATTAATGATAACATTCTTTGGCTATAAAATATCCAAATTCACCATCATGCACTGATTTTTTTTTTCACAAGTTTCCATTCTATTTTATCTTGAATCTAGATTTGTGCCTCAGGTATAAAAGCTTCAAGAACAAAATTTCGGTAATAACAATTAGCACAAAAATTCCTTAAAATATTTGTGCATAGATAATCCAAAACATAAGAGGTTATGAATAATATGACCCTAATTTCATGATTTCAAAGATGAAATGAGGTATTGGTGATTTTAACCTCTATTATGTCATGGATAGGATTTGTATTTCATTTTTTTCGTAGTAAATATTTCTAGGTACTCAAGTTGAAACACAATTTCAATTATAGATAGTTGCCTTTATATAATTATGGCACACCATTATTATGAGAGAAGCAAAGTTTAGGTTAGGCTCCAATTTTATTCATTTCAATATTTTTATTAGTTAATTTTATTTTTCAGGCAACCATATTTCGCATCTCCCTTTCACACATATGCATTGACTAATTATGATTGTGACTAGCCACACTTGACATGTGGTTGAGTGTTATCATCTTTATTTATGCTAAATGTCATGCAAATGGATGCAATATTCTTCATTGTTGATATATTGATGCTACCTTGTCATACAAATGAATGTAATATTCTTCACAATGGATATGTTTTCAATACTTGACCTTAAATTAGCCAAATAGATGGATTTTCATTTTTCACATTTTGTAGACATGTTGAAGTAGGGATTCCTTGGCTTTGATCATTTAAACATGTCAACCAAGAATTTTTTTAAGAAAAATCTTTTTACTAACTATGGAATCATTTGATTACTATTTTATTTAGGATTAAAAAGAAGGACATAGCTATAAAGGAAATATTATGTCCATGGAATATATGGACTTAAAAAAAAACATAAAAAATGAATAATAATAGCACAATTATAAATTTCGTAAAAAAAATCTTTTAATATGCTAGTTTATATAAACATAAATAATGAGTTAACTTTATTCAATTAAAAAATAAAATTAAATTCAACAAGTATAATATTATATGTTATTCAATTATATTATTAAAATAATTTGCAAGGAAATATTAATAAAATTGGAATAATTTAATTTTCTTTTGAGTAGACAATTTGGGCATGTTTCATTGCTTAGAGTATAATTGATTATTTATTTCTCAAATTTCAATAGATCAAAGTTTACAATTGAAATAGTTGAATTTTATCAACACTATAATAACAATATACAAAGTAATGCAGCTAAATCAAGCTATAACTTGCAAGTCCACCTTAAATATTTTTCTTAGTAGCATAGGACCTTATTAAAATATTTTATCTTTTTGCTTAAGTTGCAAGGATCTCATTGAAATATTATTTCTAAAGCTATTTTAATTTAATTAGTAAGACATCTTCTTAAATAGGAACCAAGTAATTTGCTATATATTAAAATGAAAGAAATATTCTTTTAACAAAATGAAATAGGTTTACCTTGAAGTTATAGTAAGTGTACGACACTAATTTCCTGCTGGATTAGTCATTCTCTTGATGCGAAACTCTGAAATTAGTCACTCTCTTCATGCAAAACTTGAAA
>APFE030318971.1:5118-51019 GCA_000404065.3 Pinus taeda
GTAGTGATCCGACGGTTCATCTTCTCCTCGGTATTACCGACACTTGATCCGTGGCTTGACACCCGATTGGTCCATGAATTCTATTTAAAGCGCATGGAGGGTCATTTGTAGGTTAACCGTGCATGAGAGAAGCTTATGTAAATTTTCATTCTTTTATTAATAAATTGCCTGTAGTAGCAACGTTGGCGCAGGCCGTGGACTGTTTCCCTCTCTGAGGGTTTTAACCACGTCAAAATACTGGTGTATTGATCTGTGATCTATTTGTGAGCGGTTTCTTTTTGATGTTCTGTATGAGGAACTTACCCTGTAAATTCCTACATGGTATCAGAGCTATTTGAGGGCCGCGTCCGTTGTTGATCCAAATCTGAAGCCGGTAGAACTACATGCGACTGCCATCTCCTAGATCTGTTGTTTCTAACTGCTTTCGGGCCGAGAGGACTACTCTGTTGTGTTGGGAGCATCTGTTCCAGTGAGGAACCCCTTTCGCTTCACGCGAAAAGGTTTTCGGTAACCCTAGCTGTGTCATTTTTTAGATCTGGAGGTATACAGTGTTTATTTGCAGTTTACTGTTATTTTCTCTATGTTTATTTCGGTTTCGGTTTATTTAGCTTTTTTTTTTTACCGGATCTATACCTTTCATTTCTGCGTATGCTCTTTTCCCTGTGACTCTGTGCGATCTGAGCAAATCAGAAACAGAAAGGAAGAATTTTTCTCATGCATATGCTCTTTTCCCTGCACCTTAGTGTGATCTCGGAAAATTAGAAACATTGAGGAAAATATTTAGTTTCCAGGTAAAGCTAACTTTAAGCTGTAAGGCTTGTTTTTTTTGCATGTCCGTGTTGGGTTTTGTGTTTTTTTTTTCAGGGAGAAAAAGAGCTTTCTCAAGCAAGCACACAATCCAAAGCATCCGTGACTAAAAGAAAACAAAGCGCTCTGCCCCCCCCGTTCTCTCTCTCTCTCTCTCTCTTTTTGTATAGCTCACTTGGTTCAAAGCTAATTTAAGAGAGTAGACGTCTTGGGTTCAAATATCCTTTTTGTTGAAAAATGAGCATTTTTTTTTTCATTTCCGCATATTCCCGCACTTTGCCGGCGCCTTCATCAACTTTTTTTAAAATGGTCATAACTTCTTCATCCAGAAGTCATTTTCAGAACCATTTTTTTTTAACCAGCCTAATTTTTTGAGCTCTTTCCATTGGAACACTTAGTTTTAGCATATCTAGCTTCAGTTTATGTCAAAATGGAAAGTTCATGCCAAGTTATCCTTGACACCACCAACTACTTCTAATGGTGGTCATACATTGTAGATTTACTTAGAAGTAAATGTCTTTACCGAATCTCCACAGGCCAAGAAACCAAGCCAAAAGATGAAGAGAAAGCATCCAGATGGGAAAATAGGCAAGATCAAGCACGTGGGTTGATAGGGATGTCTATCTCTCCCGATCTTAGATTCCATATTGTTGAACTTCATACTCCTGATAAAGCAATGGAGAAGCTTACTAAAGTTTTTGAAATAAAAAATGAACTTAGAGCCCACCAGCTTGAAAATGAGTTTCTTACATTAAACCCCAATGATTTTTCTTGCATTGAAGATGTTGAGTCTTGAAAATGTCATTCATTTCCATTACACTTTCACTATTATGTCCATTATATCACCTCCATTTCACTACTATGTCACCACATTCATCCCACTTTCATTATCATTGGGCCACATTTATGTTTTTCCAATCTTTATTAATTCTAAGCCTTTTAAGTGAATTTGTGGTTGAAATTAGGAAATAATGTGCATAAGCTTATACCTAACCAATGGGTTGAGATTGTTGACACGTGTAGGTTGAAAGGAGGCTTCTAGAAGACCCTTATGTGGCACTCTAAGGCCAAATTCGAATTTGAGTGGAAAGAATCATGGGATCATGAGGATATGTGTCACATCTCCTAATTGTGTTGTAACTCTAAAAAGACATGTGTCTTATCAGTTCCTATTTTGATTAGGACTCTAGAGGTAGAGGGAGAGATTCATGAATTATCATTAATAAGATGACTCTCATCTTTTTGTATAAATAGGAGATCTCTCTCCTTCATTAGTTAGTTCTTAAGCTTAGCTTATAAGAGTCTTTTTAGTCTTTTTAGTCCCTAGTTCTTAAGATTGTAGTTCTTCCTTGATGGCTTTTGAAAGCTTTGGAGAACTTTGTTGTACTTTGTACTTTTGAAGAATTTGAATAAAGCTTTGATGTTCTCAACATGGAAGGAGATGTGAAGTAGATGTCATGGAGCACATTAGAATGTAAGGTAGAGTAGATTTCATTTTGTAATTTCCTTTGATTTCATTATGTCATTTGATTGCTTTCAAGTTTGATAGATTAGATTTTCCATTCATGCAATTTTCATTCATGTAAGTGTGTTCAACTGGTTGATTGTAGATTAGTTTTTCTTTATATGTTTTTGCATCAACTATTGACATGAGATTAACCTCTCTGCTGACTTTGCGTTTCTAGTTTTTTTTTTTTTTAATTCCAGTTCTGTTTTGATTTCAGTCTTCTTTACTTGCTTCGTTAGTTAGTTTAGAAATCAACTTGCTCATGTCATTGACGATTACCTCCGAAAGCCATAGCGAGACTACTGGCGAGGGATCGAATTATGATTGTGTGATTTGATTTTAGTTTACTTTTCTGCAATTATATATTAAATTGCTCATATCATTGATGGTTACCTCTGAAAGCCATAGCGGGACTAGAGGGATCGAATTATGAATGTGTGATTTGATTTTATTTTTACTTTTCTGCAATTAGATATTAAATTTCTCATATAATTGATAGTTACCTCCAAAATCCATAGTGGGACCACTGGCGAGGGATCGAATTATGAATGTGTAATTTTTTTATATTTACTTTCCTTGCAATTTTTGATTTGTTTGAGTGCAATAGCTTAACTTTTATTTCCGTATTTAGACAAGTAGTAGAGACAATGATTTCATGATCAGTATTTCATATTTTGTTTGATTGAAGTAGCTGCATACTTACACTTTTGTTTAAGTACTAATTCCATCAATAACATGTTTTGAGATCTTTTTAAGTGCTACGTTTTGGAAGTTACCATTAGGGATATAAACCTTGTCTTGATATCTACATCCATACTTGACCTTTAAAAGTATTCTTAAGACCTTAGGAAAGGATTTCCATCTGCATTAGAAACTTTAGTAGATCAAGAAGAGAAAACCCCAAAACAAAATAAAATCTATAAAACAATGGAGTAAGAAAAAGGTTAACTAAGCACATATGGTGCACCACACTTCATCAGTTTACGATACCCAGATTGATAATTTATGTAGAGAAATTTAAGACATTAAATTGGCTAGACATGAATCAAGGCCCCGTGATATTATTATTACTTTGGGAAATAAGTTGTACGGGATACCAGAGGTAGCACCGCCCATAGTCATCTCTTTGGTTACTGCAAAACAATGCAATGAGCTCGTTTCAAAAATCAAGAAATTTGTTTTCCTGATGATACGTCATCCAAGAAAGAAGAAGATTGTGACCATGACCTCCAGACAAGGTCCCTTCGCATGAAAAATACAGATGGACAAGGTCGTGGAGGAGTATGAGGACATCTTCACCTCTCCCGCAAGGGTTCCTCTACAATGTCAGGTTAAGCACTCCATCGATCTGAACCCAGGTGCACCACTACCCAATGGACCAATCTATCAGTGCTTTGTTCTGAAGAACAATGAAATCAAGAGGCAGATTTAGGAGCTACTACAGAAAGGTCACATCTGTCCGAGTTCATCACCATGTGGGAGCCCGATCGTGTTCGTACAAAAGAAGGATGAGACTTGGAGACTCTATATTGACTATCGGGTGCTAAACAAGATCACTGTTTGTAATAGGTACCCGATCCCATGGAATGATGACCTCCTAGACCAACTGAAGGGGGGAAAATATTTTAGCAAGATCGATTTGAAGTCAATATATCACTAGGTACCAATCAAATCCTCCGATGCGTGGAAGACTACCTTCAAAGCCAAGGAGGGCCTTTTCGAATGGTTGGTTGTGCCTTTTGGATTGATGAATGCTCCTGCAACCTTCATGAAGCTACTGGATGACATCTTGCAGCCATTCACCAACTCATTTGTAGTGGTATACTTGGATGACATCTTGATCTTCAGCCAGAGTTGGGAAGAGCACCTCCACCACATCTGACAGGTTCTCCAAACAGTGCGGCAACACAAGTTATGTGCCAATTTGGAGAAATGCACTTTTGGCATGACCCAGGGTCAGTATATGGGCTACATTATTGATGAATGGGGGGTGCACGTGGATCCATGAAAGATCCAAGTCATTTAGGATTGGCCATCTCCAACCACTCTGACAGAGCTCCACAACTTTATAGGTCTTACCAGCTTCTACCACAGGTTCATGTTGGGATTTTCTCATATCACTTGGCCCTTGAGTCAAGTCACCACGGGAGGAGCGAAAGAAAAATTCTTTTGGTCTGAATCACAATAGAAGGCATTCACAGAATTGAAAGATCGCCTCTGCTCAAAGCTAGTGCTCGACAATGGAAGCATTTCAATTTGGGGAAGGAAATTGTCATCCACATAGACCATCGATCCTTGTAGTTCATATAGACCCAAGATAAATTGCAGAATGATTGCCATCAGAAGTGGTCCACATACTTGTAACGGTTCCATTTGAATATCAAGTATAAGAATGGCAACACCAATAATGTTTCAGATTTCCTCAGTTGACCACTGATCATGGCGTTAACCACCATGCTCAACTCTTGTGGGAACGAGACTTCTGATTGGCCACTTCCCTACAAAATTGACCCAGAATTCAGCCACACATACCAAACGCTCTTGGAGGGTTAGCATGTTCCAGATTTTCACATCCATGATGCCCTGTTATGCCACCTAGGTCACCTTTTTGTTCCTTCAAGCGAGCGTGCCAAGATGATTTTGGAAGCACACTATAGTCACGCTGTTAGACATTTCAGGGTCGGGAGAATAATGGAACTACTGCAGAAGTATATCTATTGGCCGAATCTCCGATAGGATGTCAGGAAGTATATCAGATCATGCACTGCCTATGCCATTGCCAAACCGACCATCAAGAAGCAAGGCCTCTACACCCCGCTGACTACCCCCAGTCAACCTTGGGAGTCCATCTCCATCGATTACATGTTGGGCCTTCCTTCTACTAAGCATGGGGATGACTATGTTTTTGTGGTCGTCGACAGGTTCTCGAAGATGGCCATTATGGCAGCCTGTAAGAAGAATATCACAATAGAAGCCACTGCTAAACTCTTCTTTGCATGAGTGTGGGTACACTTTGGGATCCCATAGTCTATAATCTCAGATAAGGACAGCAGGTTCCTCAGTACATTTTGGTCCAGTCTCTGGTTGATGTAGGACACCAAACTCACTAAGTCCACGGCATTCCATCCTCAAATTGATGGCCAGACAGAGGTTGTCAATAGGATGATCATACAAATTCTGTGCATGTACAACTGAAATCATCCATGCACATGGGATGAGAGCCTCCCCTATGTTCAACATAGCTACAAACAGGCTCTGCACAGCTTGACTGGCCAGATCCCTTTTCAGGTGGGCTTGGGATTCCATCCACTATGTCCCATTGATGTGGCCATGCCATTTGCAGCTACTCACGTAGATTCGACTCATGTCCAGTCTGAAAAAGATAAGGAAAATAACTTCATTGAGCACATCCAACATATTCGCCATCAGGTCCATGAAATTCTGGAAAAATCAAATGCCAAGTACAAGCAGTAACATGATCAACATCGAGTGCCACACAAATTTCAGGTTGGCGACAAAGTATGGTTGCATTTGCAAAAGGAACGCCTTAATGGAGCCTATCGGAAACTCAGACCACTCCGATATGGCCATTACACCATTAGCAAGGCCTTGGGATACAATGCATTTGACCTCAGCATTCCCCCATTCCTTGGTTTGCACCTAGTGTTCAATGTGGACTACCTTCGGCCATACTTTCCACCATTACTAGACACATCTGGCATTGCAGAACAACTCACACCCACAGAGTTAAATCCAAATTTCCTGGAACAAGCTGCAACTAATCGGATCATGGAGACACAGATCAAGCACACTTGGTAGCATAATATCCAACTATATCGAATTATCAAAGCAGGCCAACTCCTTCACGACGGCAAGTGGCTCACCAACGACCAGGTTCAACAAAATTTTCCACATCTCATGGAGGAACTCAACGGAATGATGACCATTGCTTCCTAAGGGGGAAGGAATGATCCAGGTGGATCTTGGTGCCCACCTTTCAAGTCCACTTGGACTCCCACCATTGTTTCTTTCAACTTTTCAATTTCCTTAATTGTAGCATAGTTTACTATTTTTAGCAATTTTTCAGGTCTTGAACTTTCAGAGCTGTTTTGAGGCCCTAAACGATGTTTTTTGGGAAAATTGGGGGCAACATGGGTCCATGGACTGATGTTGTTCTTCCCAAAGTATTAGCTCTCAGATAGATCGTTCTAACGAGATATTTTGCGTGTCAAATGGAGATCGTATGCCAGAGTGACGACCCCGGGAAGTTGATATTCTAAATTACCAAAACGGGGCCCACAGTTTGATGTTTCATCTTCTAGGGTTAGTTTTTTGGATGTTTAGTGTTTTCCATTGTTTCTCAATAATAAATAGGCCTTCGAGCCTCATTGTAACATAGTTCAGAGGCATGTAGCCACCACATCTCTTCTCAAAGATAGGTTACCATTGCCCTAGCTAGTTTATTTCCATTTCTGTTTGTAAGCATTTTTCAGTATTTTACAGTAATGAAATGAAGTATTATTTTTGCTGCATCTCTATATGTATGGTTATATCTGTAAGTTTTTGCATTCCTGTTTAAATCCGGATCACTTAGTGAAGATGTCTACAAGTTATTATTTAGTGACCACATATTCGAGTAAAAAAAAACTAGCAATAACTTGTTCTCTTAAGAAATAAAACTTGATAGGAATTGCTTGGTCTTTGAGTGCATGAAAATATTCTTAGAAATGTTGATAGCACTAGTGTTCTCACAAATTATTGGAATTGGATAAGTCAACTCTAGCTTAGTGTCCTTGAAGGTTTGCTTCATCCAGATAATTTGTGAGCAGGAAGTGGAAATTATAATGTACTTTTCTTCAAGAGTCAATAGAGAGATGGAGTCTTATTTCTTCTTGACCCAAGAAACTAAGAAATCTCCTAGAAGGAATGCTACACCAAAGGTGTTGTTCATGTCACCAATGTTTCCTACCCAATAAAATTTAGTATAAGCCTTTAATTTAAACTTTCTCTTCCAACATACCACAACCCATTGTCTATTGTGAATTACAAATATCTGAAAATACTTTTGACAAAAATGACATGACTTTCACGGGCGCAGGCTTGAAATATCATCACCAAACCTACTGCTTGCATGATGTCTCTTCTAGATGTTGCAAGATACAACAATCCTCCTATCATCATCTATAGACAGTCTGAATTACTAGAGGTGTCTCATATTCTATGCATAACTTATAGCCTATAACCATGGGGGTGATAACCTACTTCCAATCTTCTAGTCTGAATTTCTTTAGAGTTCCTCTTAAATATTTTGATTGGGAGATGAAAACTCCATCCTTTGGTTGAGAAATTTTCAATCCTAAGAAAAAGGACAACTCTTCTATCATGGACATCTCAAAATCTGTTTGCATAAATTTTACAAATTGGTGTCCCAACCACTCCAGATCAATACCAAAAATTATGTCATCTACATACACTACCACAATCAATAGGTGGACATCTTCAGATTTTATATACAAATTTCTATCTCGAGTGCCCCTCTTAAATCCTTACTGCTAAAGGTATTTATCCAATCTAGCATACCATGGTCTGGGGGGGTATTTGAGTTCATGTAACACCTTTTTCATCTTACATGGAAGCCCTTGATTTTTTGTGAGCATGAACCTCTCTTGTTGCTCAATATTATTGGCATTATGACACAGGCTTGGCACTACTGCATAGGTATTGTCCTTGATGGCAACTCACTCGGCAAATCACTCAGATTATAGTTCAGGCTCACAAGCTCTCAAAATAAAGGAAAAGGAGGTATATGTAGGTTCCTATTGACCAAGCCACATATACACGCAGATTCACAGAACAAAAGGCGTGTATGCGTATACACGCACTTTCATGCATAGAAAAGCGCATACAGTTTCAAAAACTAGGTTTTTGGTCCTTGGTATTTGGACCTATGGTTTTGGACCATGGTATCTCGTTTGAAGAGTTGAACCCAAGTATTTGGACCTAGGTATTGGTTCTAAGTGGTTTTGGACCATGGTATTGAGTAATGCCTAAGACTATAAAAGGGAAGGAGATCATTAGGCAAGGGTAGTCAAGGATTGACTATCTTATGAAGAGCAAGATCTAGAATGTTGGTCATTGGGTTATGGTGCATAGCTAGATCTGAATCAAGGAGGAACCTGAGCGCTAGAAGAAGGATAAGTTCTATTGATGGGTCAAGATATTAAGGCTTGAAGAGAATAGTCTTTGTGTGATTTTGATCTTTTATATTTGGCACATGACTTGATCTATAAATCTGATGATTTGGGTATAATTAATGTCTGAATAGTTGAAAAGGGTAAATTATATTTTACAGATCTATACGTAGGTTCATCATAGCAAAGGCGCGTATACATGCTGGTTCGGAAATTCAAAACAACGTATACGCAGGTTTTCCTTAATATAGTAGCGTATGCACGCAGGTTCAACATATTGAGGTAGCGTACGTCTCATAAAATATGTTTTAGCTACTTCTGCTTATTACTGCAGTGTTCTGGGTTCAGGATTGGTTTCTAGTTATTATTATTGTATTCTGGCTACAACATTAAGAGAAGTGATTTCTTGATTCAGTTTTTGGTTGGTGCAAAGGAGATTGGTTGATGCAGATATATTTGATTTTTGATTGATATTATTGATGGATCCAGTCTGAAAATTTATGAAACATGGTCCCTGGAAGAAAAGAGAAGCTTGTAGCCTTCTGTAGGTCAGCACCTACGTACTAGTACATTAGCTAGTACAGGAGCTAAGGGGGTTGTAGCCCCCTTCCAAGAGAAGCTAGAGAACGAGAGATGGTTGTAGCCTTTTGTAGGTAGAAGCCTGCGTACTAGTATAAAACTACACCAGTACATAAATATTGTGAAAAGAAGTTTCTTATTAAAATAAGATAGAGATGAATTGCAGCAGGTGGTATTCACCCACATTGGGTTTCCACCTTATATCTTGTGTTCATGTGTGTGATTGCCTGTATTAATTTCTACACTTGATTACTATTTTATGGTTTTGATACACAAATTAAGATTAGCTAACTAATTAGGAGTCTACAAGACATACGCGGTTTTCTCTAAACACAGTTGCATATATACATAGGTTGAATTAACAAAAGTAGCGTATATCAATTTGTTTATGGAAATGAAAAATTGCTAAATTGCTAATATTGATTCACCCACCCCCTCAGTATTATTTTCAACAATTGGTATCAGAGTAGGTCCTTCAGAAGAAGCTTGATCGCTTGAAGGAAGATATATCATCATGAGAAACTACGAAAAAGAGGCATCCATTAGGCCACCAATCTTTGATGGGAGCAACTTCATCTATTGGAAGGTAAGAACCACAACCTATCTTCAATGTATTCGTACAAAAGTTTGTCATATCGTGGAAGGAGGATACCCATTTCCATCAGCAACTCCTATAGATACGGCTGGTAAAAAGCAGTATGAAACAAATGCTAAGGCTATCAATACTCTATTGGGGAGTCTATCTCAATCAGAATTCGTCAAGGTTATGCAGCTCAAAACCACCAAAGAAATATGGGACAATATAATTCTAAGCAATGAAGGAGACGATCAGGGAAAACTTGCAAAACTACAATCTCTCATAATTCAATATGAAACTCTCAGAATGCATAATAATGAAAGCATGGCTAATTATGTCTTACATATAGAAGAGATTGGTAATCACATGAAAAACTTGGGTGAAGAGATAAAAGAATTTACTTTAGTTGAAAAGGTTCTAAGATCTTTATCTTCTAACTTTGAATCAAAATTTTCTGCCATAGAAGAAAAGCAGAATCTTCAGAGTACTACTATGTCACAGCTGCAGGGAATCCTAACTGCTTTCAAAATGAGAAAAGGAGGTCCATCAGACATGAGAGAAGCCACATTCAAAGCTTCAGGAAAAGGAGAAGACAATGAGTTAGGACATACGTCAAAAGGAGAGGAAGAATCAAACTTTGTCAAGAACCTTCAACTTGTTTCTGGAAGATTCAGAGGTAAGCTACCTTTCAAATGCTTTGCTTGTGGAAGAGTTAGTTACTATGCAGCCAAATGTCATCATAAAGATAAGCTTGATAAAGGTAAGGAACTAGTTAAATGGAACAAAAAACAGAACGTAAGTAAGAAGAGCTATTATACACATGAAGATAGTGATGGATTTTCAAATGGTGATGAAGATGAACATGGTAATGATTATAGACTTTTGATGGCTTTTGAAGATGATGATTTCTTGGATGCTATAGATGAACATGGTCTCTATGAAGAAATTTCTAAACTTAAAATCTGTTTAGAAGAGAAGAGTATGATTATAGATACTTTAACATTCCAACATGTTGAAAGAGAAAAACACAATGAAAAGTTAGAATGTGAAATTGTGGGACATAGAAAAGATATTGAGAAAAAAAAAGCTCTTAATCTTAGATTTGCTAAAGGATCTGAAACTTTAGATGAGATTATGAAAGTACAACATTCTCCTCTAATCAAGACAGGTCTTGGATATACTAAAGAAGCATTTCAAGCACAGAAGCCATCCACCTCCAAAAGTTATCTTGATGCAGCAAGGGGAAGTGAACATGTTGACAATCGTCAACGAAGGCATAAAATGGATCACCAAGTAAATTGGGGTTAGGCTACTTCAAGGATGAACAAAAGCTACAACCAACCATAGGTAAATCATTCTCAATTTTCCTCAAGAATGAATGTCAATGGAAACTACAATCACCTGGTTGGTAGATTTGATAATCGCAGGAATTTCTTTAATGGCTAGTGTTTCTCATGTCATAACCTTAGACACAAAGCTGCTCAATGTGTTGCCTGCAAGACTATCATGACTAGAGAAGCATGAAATCAAAGGAGTATGACTAAGATCATGAAGAGGACCTACAATAACTTTCATGCTCTTGAAAATGAAATAGAATGCTCTATTCGTAACAACTTTGGTCATGAAGATTATGAATGTAGGAATAAGTTTTGGCAAACATCTCAAAAGGCGAAAGCTTCATTGGTTCCCAAGACATGGAGAAAGAAATTACTGCAAACAGAAAGATGTGGTATAGCCTTATGTGCAGAAGGATAGGAAAATCAATGGTACATCGATAGTGGATGCTCGAAACATATGATAGGTGATAAAGAAAAACTTCAGTCATATAGTGCCTTAGAAAAGGAAAGGAAGGTCTCATTTGGAAATGACACCCCTGCACTCATAAAAGATAAAGGCTCTATTCTTTTAAAAGAAAATGTCAAAGATAGAAATTGTATGTATGTTGATGGCTTAAAGCATAATCTATTGAGTGTTAGTCAAGTGTTAGTCAAATGTGTGATCAAGGAAATGAGGTAGTATTTCGATCAAATAGATGTATTGTTCGTGAGCTTCATACAGGAGAAACAGTGATCAAAGGAATAAGAACTCCAAATAGTTTATACATACTCAAGGGAGGAAAACAACAATGCTATATAAGAAAAAATGATGAACAGTGGCTATGGCACAGAAGATTGGGGCATCTAAGCTTCCCTCAGATAAGGAAAGCATGCAAATATCAGGTTGTTTGCGATCTTCCTGACATCATAATTCCAAACAATACAATATGAAAATCATGTCAGTTTGGTAAGCAAATTAGAACACATTTCCCTGAGAAGGAAGGATCAGCTAGTAAGCCACTTGAACTTGTCCATACTGATTTATGTGGTCCATCAAGGAAAACGTCACCTCATGGAGAAGAATACTTTATATTGTTCATTGATGTCTATTCCAGGATGTGTTGGATAGGAGTTATGAAGCATTAAGACAAAGCTTTCCAAAACTTCAAAGCTTTCAAAATCTTGGTTGAAAATGAATCAGATCACAAAATCAAATGCCTCGGGTCCGACCGAGGAGGGGAATTTACCTCGGATTAATTTGTTGACTTTTGTGAAGAACATGAATAAAAAAGGAATTCTCTACTACAAGGACTCCTTAGAAAAATGGAGTGGTAGAAAGGATGAACGGAATAGTTCAACAAATGGCTCATGCTATGCTTGATGAGTCTGGAACTCCTGCAACCTTCTGGGGTGAAGCTGCATTTACTGCCATTACTATTCTCAACAAAACAAATGTCTGGGTAAACATCATTCAAACTCCTCATGAACTTTGGTATGGTAAGACTCCTACTGTAAAATAATTCAAAGTTTTTGGAAGCAAATGTTACATCAAAATGACTGATGAAAAGCTTAGCAAGTTTGAACCTAGAACAGATGAAGGCATTCTCCTTGGTTACTCTTCCCGAAGTAAAGGATATAAGTTTTACAAAAAAGACTTGGAAAAATCGTTGAAAGTATTGATGTGGTGGTTGATGAAGTAGGCAACAACCCAAAGCAGATAAAAACTGAAGATTTTGAAGATGATGAGGACTATCCTTCAACATCAAATCAGATTAATGCTAATGAAGAAACTTATGAGGCACCGGAAGAATAGATAAGGGTAGAAGAAAAGACTCCATCTAGGTACGTCGAAAAGAACCATCTAGAGACTCAAACTTTGGGGCATAAATAGGCAGGTGTACAAACAAGAAGAACTATTACAGAAGCTTCAAGCTATCTAGCATTGCTCTCCTCCATTGAACCACAAAATATAAGTGAATCATGAAAATATGAATGCTTGGTCAAGGCCATGAATGAAGAACTTGAGAAGATTGAAAAGAATAACACTTGGGAATTGGTTCCTAGACCTAATGATAAGAATGCCATAGGAACGAAAAGGATATTCAAAACAAGCTGAATGAAAATGGAGATGTTATTAGAAACAAGGCTAGACTTGTTTGTAACGGGTATGTTCAACAAGAAGGTATAGATTTTGAAGAAAATTTTGCAGCGGTTGGTAGACCTGAAGCCATAAGAATGTTCCTTGCTCTTTCTAGCTTTCAAAAGTTCAAAGTATATCAAATGGATGTGAAATTTGCCTTTCTAAATGGAGGCTTAGAACAAGAAGTGTATATTGAGCAACCAGATGGATTTATCTATGGAAATGATCCAAAACTTGTATGTAGACTCAGAAAGGCTCTCTATGGTCTTAAACAAGCTCCAAGGGCTCGGTATTATCGTCTGGACAAATACCTCCATCAACAAGGTTTTTCAAAAGGATCAGCAGATAGCAATATATCAATATATATATATATAAATTGACAATGATAAATTGCTAATACTTATTGTGTATGTTGATGATATCATCTTTGGTAGCAATGAAGAAGCCATGAGTCAAAACTTTACTTTGGTGATGCAAAAAGAATTTGAAATGCGCCTGCTTGGTGAGCTCACATATTTTCTTAGTTTACAAGTCCAACAAAACAAAGATGGTATCTTTCTATCACAAACTAAGTACCTCAAGCAAATATTGAAGAAATATGGCATGGAAGATTCGAAACCAGTATGTACCCCTATGGTAACAGGTTGTAGCCTCGGTGCAAATGATGAATTAGCAGCAGTACACCAACCAACCTACAGGTCCATGATTGGTAGTCTGCTCTATCTGACATGTACCTGACCAGACATCATGCATGCAGTGGGAATAGTTGGAAGATTCCAGGAAAATCCAAAAGAAGCACACCTTTAGGCAGTTAAAAGGATTTTCAAATATCTTCAAGGTGTTAGCGCTTGAATCTGCCTCAGGCTGAAAGAAGGCAAGGTTCAAGGCAACATCAAACCAAGCTCAGCCTCGTAGCAAGCCCTACAAGGACAGGAGAGGGCTCTCTCTTGGTCTATCTCGACAAAAGTCTTCAAAGGGGCTTAGATGACCTATAGTGAATGCGGATTTTAGGCTAGTAAATTGATAGGAAAAGGGGTTTTAATGAATGATGGGGTTTTATGGGCAGCGTGGGATCAAGAACAGCATGAGTAGGGAAATTAAATGAAAGATGCAGATTATTACATAAGGCAAGATAGGAAAAAGCTTAAACATTCAATTTGAATTTATATGGAATGTGAAGAATGTTTGAGAATGCTGAAAAGGGCATGGATTCATGAATCCTTTTCAGACGGAGGAAAACATAGAACTTGAATACTTTCCCAAGGCTGAGCAACAAGCTGAATTCTGCCCTTCACACTTAAAAGTATTCAACCAGAAATGATTATGAAAGAAACAATAAAAATAACAAGAAACATATGAAAACAGAGAAAAACATAATGCTAAGTTGTTTCCACAGGGATCTTATGAAACAGAGCTGCAAACTTTCAATTAAATCTCTATCAACTGTACAATAAAACTCTGTATTTCTCCTCATACCTCTGCCAGAATTCTCTCTCCTTTACAAATCGTTTGCAATACAATAAATAAACTCTCATGTTTGAAAACAGATCGATCCAAAATCAGGAGCTATTTCAACTGAAGTTAAAAATAGAAAAGAGAAAAACCTTCTCCTTGAAATTCTCTAATGACTAACTAAAAGACTAAAAACTGGAGTGCAGACCCATTTGTATTACTAACTGAAGTCATAAATAGACTGCCTAATCCTATTCTTCCGCTGTAGTGGGTAGTCTTCATTTATTTTGGCGTGCTTTGACTTGGCATTTACATTTGGTTTGGCGGGTACAAGGAATGTTGATCGTTCACTTGACTGTTGTACACTAACCGCTGCTGCCAATCTGAAGAAATCCATAAGGTAGTATACCTCAACAACTTTCTCTCGATCCATGGATGAGTTTGCCATGATTTCACCATAATTTTGGTATATGACCCTCTCGTTGTTACGAGTAGGAAGTTTTTTCAGTTTTTATTTCACCGCCAGGCTCATAGCTTTTGGATTGTAGTAGCAGGCACCATGATATCAAACGAAATCAGGGATCCTAACCATATTGGGCTCCTTCTGTTGACTGCCTTGTGTGTGAGAATGTTGAATGTAGCCAGATCAAAACAACATATCTGTGTAGCATTGAAAACGAGCTCTCCATAGCTCAATCCAGTGAGCAGATAAGGTCCAAACAAAATTGCTTGGATTGACGCAAACATTTTTTCTCTCTGTCCTGATCACAATAGGCAATGTCAGAGACAACGCCTTCGTGATTATTGTGAAGTTCCTGGGTTCTGGCAATAATAAGTGAGCATTTACGATGGCCTGGGCACACTTGGCAGTGAATGAACGCAAGGAAATAGCCACTATGACTATCCAACCATCCCATTTATCATAGCTTCATTTGTCCATCTGTTTAAAAGGTAATTCTCAGCCTTACAAATCCATTTGGAGCAAGAAATTTGTGTTTTTAGAGAGCAGAGGCGAAATTTATTGTTCCAGTTCTGTGCGTCACACACTCTGCCCAGTGTGCCGCACCTGGTGAGTGCGTCGTGCTAGTGTATATCTGCATGGTGTAAAAGTGCCCAGTGCGTCGCACCTATTCAGTGCGCCGCGCCCCTCTGCTTATGCGCCGCGCAGGCAAACTCAAGTACATTTTTGCCTTTTACTGCCCAGAATGTCGTCTACTGCTCGAATCATCTTTGGTTTGAGCTTCTCAAATTTATCAATCTGATATCCACTTAAAACTTCCTTGTAATTTTGAATATCCGGAAAATCACTTTCTCTTGCTTCCTGGAACTACTTTGACTGAACTCCTCCCCCATACCAAATGAAGATTTTCGAGAAATGTCTAGTAGCGGCAACATTTTCTTGTCAAGAGGACTTAAGTTTCTCTCTTCAGATTTGAAAGGTAACCTACTTTGCAATGGCATTATTCCAACAGTTACAGATCGAAAATAGGTAGTCGATCTTGTCACTCCAATCTGCGTCATTCCAGATGACTACAATTTCTTGCTAGTCTAGTCTAGTCTTTTCCACCATTGACATAACCGTCACAGGAGCAATGTTTGAGTTTGATCCTACTGAGATATTTCCTCCTGAGCTTGCAGAAGGTCGGGAGCTTACTACAACATCAGATGAGACCTCCTTTCCACCAGATGAAGGTGACATCCGCTGTGTGCTAACAGATACCTTCGCTGACATTTAACATATTAACTCCAGAGCTATGTGACATGGTAGTGGCAAGGCTATTTAAATGTAAACCAATGCCAGAGGGAATATTAACTGATATAGGAGTATTTCCATTATTTCAAACATTACTATCAGATTTATCTGACGTAAGTTCAGTAAATTTAGACGAGAAAAAGGAGAACCATACGTTAGATGTAGACTGAGAAATTCGTCCAATGCCTGCACCTGTTTCTCTCTTTAACGGAACAATTTACTTTATAGTCAGAAGTCTCACCTTTTTCACAAGTGACTGATGATGAAGTATTTGTCTCTGAATCATGAGTTGAATTTAACAATGGATCGGTTTCAGGCGTTAGACTTGTGGACTTCCAGGAACTTTTACTCATGGTTTTCCTTTGAGCTTCCGAGGCCTCAAAATCTAGGCAGTGCCTGCGTATGCCACGTTGTGATTGATTGCGAATCTTGTATCCAAAAGAGGTCTACTGTTCCACTTCCACATTTTTGTTCATTGTCCAACTTCACATTGAGATCATCAGCTGAATTTGTGTCCAGGAAAGAGTCATACATCAATTGTGGAGTAATATCAAGATCACTTTCTCTACAATCCCTGTCAGAGTGATTCACTATGTCTTTTAATCCTTGCTGAAGGAAAGCACCTGAGAAATCTGCAGAATGATGATGCCTTCTGCCACTCTTCAATTTCGCGGGTTGAGCCTTTGGGTAGAATGAAGGCAAAACTACCTGTTGTTTGATCCACCAAATTTTCATCATGGTTGACACCTGTATGCGCCGCGTCAGGATTTCACACAATCACGACTTGAAAATTTACGAGCTTTGCCTTCTCTTCACTAAACCTTGACTTTCAATTGACCCTTTGAATGCCAAACTGGCATTGATACACATAGAAACGTTTTCACAAAGACATGACTTTGATTTCTTCTGATTCGGAAAACCAAGTTGTATAAATTTTGGCTTTCTGCCATTTGAATGCAAACTGTGCTTCGTTTGATTTTGCTTTGTCTCTTTGTGCTGATGATGTTCTTTCTGTTTGTGCTTTTGCAAGGATAGGAGCTGCTAAAGCTGCTGCCATTGAAGAACTGTAAAATTTGAAATACTTTGACAACTTACCCATTTATTAGAAAGACACATCTGATGATTTCTTCTTCAAAACAGGGTTTTGAAGAAGAATCAATATCGCATTATTTACGATGAAATTCCTTAAATAAACACTTACTGAACCTTCCTCTATCCTGCACATGTTATTGAAATACTTCTGAACACTAAACCCTGGGCTCAAGAATTAAAATGACTCTTTTCTGGACCACAGTAACATTAGTGACTGTGAAAGACAAGAAATCAACTTTGGAGAATTTGACTGCAGCGGACTGACAAGACAGAGTCTAACATTGGCTCCAATGGGGATGGTAGTTGCCGCTCCGTGGAGGTGCCAAGAATCTAGAGATCTTTGGGAGAGCAAACAGTGCCTCCATCCATTGGGCAACGGAATCATTATTTCAAAGAAACAACACGAAACGTTCAACTCATTAATGGACTGAAACTTGACTGAAATGTTTGAAAAACTGACTCAACAAACTTCCAACCAAAACTGTAATGAAATTAGAACAAAATGTGGCCCTTTAGCTGCTTTTTTATTTACAAAATCTACCCTACTTTGCTGCAAAAACAATAGATCAGGTAATACTGGCCAGATCAACCATTCAAGTAAATCTGAGAAGAACGCTTCTTGAGAGTGCTTCAACCAGATCACATATGCAATTGCTGGCAGCCCTACATGCACATAATGAGTCTGATCATGTAAAAGACAGTTTGATTTGTCATTCAAACTGAAAAACATTTCCATGTACATCGCAATAGGATCGCGAAAGCCAGACTCTGTTTGTTGCCCCAACTCTGCAATACATACATCCAGCTGCACACTGTCAATGCAAACATCTGTAGGCAGTGCTATTATTTCTTGTTTTGAAGGAGGAATAGTTTCCAAGAACTTGTTGGGATCTCGGAAATCATATGACTAGATCTGCTCATTCAAATACTGAATCTCCTTCTCAAGTTTTTCAACAACTAACTTGCAAAAACCAGTTTTAGCTTCAAGAGGGAACTTTGGAGATTTCAAGCATTGAAACATAGTAATGAAAAATCCTTCATCAAATTCAAATTTCCTTAACTGATCTCTAACTTATTTTACAGCTTCACACAGTGCAGGGTTTTCCACATACCCTACCATTGCATGAATGGATCAGCGAGCACTGGAATGTCTGGATCGAGTTGGAGTCGCCAGGTGAATGTTTCAGCCTTCATATGTGTCTGACTGATATCCACCATCAGCATCAGATCTGCAACTTGATTTCATGTACTGGGGCAATTTATAAGTTAAGTGTTACGATTACAAGCTAGACCGAAGATCGACTGAAGCAATGTTTATCTACTATGCACTCGCAGAGCAATGTGCAGTTTGAAGGCTACCTGGCGTGACTTCAGACTCTGTCCGTAGCTATAAATCAAATAACACTAACAAGCAAACCAGTTCTTCCCCAGCGGAGTCGCCACTATGTTAGCGCTCGAATCTGCCTCAGGCTGAAAGAAGGCGAGGTTCAAGGCAACATCAAACCAAGCTCAGCCTCGTAGCTAGCCCTACGAGGACAGGAGAGGGCTCTCTTCGGGTCTATCTTGGCAAAAGTCTTCAAAGGGGCTGATATGACATATAGTGAATGTGGATTTTAGGCTAGAAAATTGATAGGAAAAGGGGTTTTAATGAATGATGGGGTTTTCTGGGCAGCGTGGGATCAATAACAGCATGAGCAGGGAAATTAAACAAAAGATGCAGATTATTTCATAAGGCAAGATAGGCAAAAGCTTAAACATTCAATTTGAATTTATATGGAATGTGAAGAATGTTTGAGCAGCAAGTTGAATTCTGCTCACACCTTGAATACTTTCCCAAGGTAGAGCAGCAAGCTGAATTCTGCCCTTCACACTTAAAAGTATTCAACCGGCAATGATTATGAAAGAAACAATAAACATAACAAGAAACATATGAAAATAGAGAAAAACATAATGCTAAGTTGTTTCCACAGGGATCTTATGAAACAGAGCTGCAAACTTTCAATTAAATCTCTGTCAACTGTACAATAAAACTCTGTATTTCTCCTCACACCTCTGCCAGAATTCTCTCTCCTTTACAAATCGTTTGCAATACAATAAATAAACTCTCATGTTTGAAAACAGATCGATCCAAAATGAGGAGCTGTTTCAACTGAAGTTAAAAATAGAAAAGAGAACAACCTTCTCCTTGAAATTCTCTAATGACTAACTAAAAGACTAAAAACTGGAGCGCAGACCCATTTGTATTACTAATTGAAGTCATAAATAGATTGCCTAATCCTATTCTTCTGCTGTAGTGGGTAGTCTTTGTTTATTTTTGCGTGCTTGGACTTGGCATTTACATTTGGTTTGGCGGGTACAGAGAATGTTGATCGTTCACTTGATTGTTGTACGCTAACCGCTGCTGCCAATCTGAAGAAATCCATAAGGTAGTATACTTCAACCACTTTCTCTCGATCCATGGATGCATTTGCCACAATTTGACCGTAATTTTGGTATATGACCCTCCCGTTGTTACGCGTAGGAAGTTTTTTCATTTTTTATTTCACCGCCAGGCTCATAGCTTTTGGATTGTAGTAGCAGGCACCATGATATCAAACGAAATCGGGGATCCTAACCATATTGGGTTCCTTCTATTGACTGCCTTGCATGTGAGAATGTTGAATGTAGCCGGATCAAAATAGCATATCTGTGTAGCGTTGAAAACGATCTCTCCATAGCTCAGTCCAGCAAGCAGATAAGGTCCAAACAAAATTTCTTGGATTGACGCAAACTTTTTTTCTCTCTGTCCTGATCACAACAGGCAATGTCAGAGACAACTCCTTTGTGATTATTGCGAAGTTCCTAGGTTCTGGCAATAATAAGTGAGCATTTACGATGGCCTAGGCACGCTTGGCAGTGAATGAATGCAAGGAAACAACCACTATGACTATCCAACCATCCCATTTATCATAGCTTCATTTGTCCATCTGTCTAAAAGGCAATTCTCAGGCTTACAAATCCATTTGGAGCAAGAAATTTGTGTTTTTAGAGAGTAGAGGCGAAATTTATTGTTCGTGTTTTGTGCGTCGTGCACTCTGCCTAGTGTGCCGCGCCTGGTGAATGCGCCGTGCTAGTGTATATATGCATGGTGTAAAAGTGTCCAGTGCGCCGCGCCCCTCTGCCTGTGCGCCGCACAGGCAAACTCAAGCACATTTTTGCCTTTTAATGCCCAGCATGTTGTCCACTGCTCGAATCATCTTTGGTTTGAGCTTCTCAAATTTATCAATCTGATATCCACTTAAAACTTCCTTGTAATTTTGAATATCCGGAAACTCACTTTCTCTTGCTTCCTGGAACTACTTTGACTGAACTCCTCCCCCATACCATGTGAATATTGTCGAGAAATGTCTAGTAGTGGCAACCTTTTCTTGTTAAGAGGACTTAAGTTTCTCTCTTCAGATTTGAAAGGTAACCTACTTTGCAATGGAATTATTCCAACAGTTACAGATCGAAAACAGGTAGCCGATCTTGTCACTCCAATTTGCGTCATTCCAGATGACTACAATTTCTTGCTGGTCTAGTCTAGTCTTTTCCACCATTGACATAACCGTCCTAGGAGCAATGTTTGAGTTTGATCCTACTGAGATATTTCCTCCTGAGCTTGCAAAAGGTAGGGAGCTTCCTACAACATCAGATGAGACCTCCTTTCCACCAGATGAAGGCGACATCCCCTGTGTGCTAACAGATACCTTCACTGACGTTTAACGTATTAACTCCAGAATTATGTGACATGGTAGTGGCAAGGCTATTTAAATGTAAACCAATGTCAGAGGGAATATTAACAGATATAGGAGTATTTCCATTATTTTTAACATTACTATCAGATTTATCTGACGTAAGTTCAGTAAATTTAGACGAGAAAAAGGAGAACCGTTTGTTAGATGTAGACCGAGAAATTCGTCCAATGCCTGCACCTATTTCTCTCTTTAACGGAACAATTTACTTTACAGTCAGAAGTCTCACCTTTTTCACAAGCGACTGATGATGAAGTATTTGTCTCTCAATCAGGAGTTGAATTTAACAATGGATCAGTTTTAGGCATTAGACTTGTGGACTTCCAGGAACTGTTACTCATGGTTTCCCTTTGAGCTTCCGAGGCCTCAAAATCTAGGGAGCACCTGCGTATGCCATGTTGTGATTGATTTCCAATCTTGTATCCAAAAGAGGTCTACTGTTACACTTACGCATTTTTGTTCACTGTCCAACTTCACATTGAGATCACCAGCTGAATTTATGTCCAGGAAAGAGTCATACATCAATTGTGGAGTACTATCAAGATCGCTTTCTCTACAAGCCCTGTCAGAGTGATTCACTATGTCTTTTAATCCTTGCTGAAGGAAAGCACCTGAGAAATCTGCAGAATGATGATGCCTTCTACCACTCTTCAATTTCACGTGTTGAGCCTTTGGGTAGAATGAAGGCAAAACTACCTGTTGTTTGATCCACCAAATTTTCATCATGGTTGACACATGTATGCACCGCGCCAGGATTTCACACAATCACGGCTTGCAAATTTACGAGATTTTCCTTCTCTTCACTAAACCTTCACTTTCAATCGACCCTTTGAATGCCAAACTGGCATTGATACACATAGAAACATTTTCACAAAGACATGACTTTGATTTCTTCTGATTCGGCAAACCAAGTTGTATAAATTTTGGCATTCTGGCATTTGAATGAAAACTGTGCTTCGTTTGATTTTGCTTTGTCTCTTTGTGCTGATGATTTTCTTTCTATTTGTGCTTTTGCAAGGATAGGAGCTGCTGAAGCTGCTGCCATTGAAGAACTGTAAAATTTGAAATACTTTGACAACTTACCCATTTATTACAAAGACACATCTGATGATTTCTTCTTCAAAACAGGGTTTTGAAGAAGAACCAATCTCGCATTATTTACGATGACATTCCTTAAATAAACACTTACTGAACCTTCCTCTAGCCTACACATGTTATTGAAATACTTCTGAAGACTAAACCCTGAGCTCAAGAATTAAAATGACTCTTTTTTGGACCATAGTAACATCAGTGACTGCGAAAGACAAGAAATGAACTTTGGAGAATTTGACTGTAGCAGACTGACAAGACGGAATCTAACACAAGGAACACAAAACTATGGCTTAGGGTATCCTAGAGATACAGATCTCACACTTCATGCATATACAGACACAGATTGGGTAGGAACCGTGGATGACAGAAAAAGCACTAGTGGTGGTACATTATTTATGGGTTCTAGATTAGTATCTTGGTTAAACAAGAAACAAAGTTCAATTGCATTATCTATAGATGAAGTAGAATATGTGGCTGCTGCATCTTACTGCACACAACTCCTTTGGATGATGCAAACATTGCAATACATTCAAATCACTTGTACTCCACCTACCTTCATTTTATGTTATGATACAAGTGCAATCAGTATCTCAAAGAATCAAGTCATGCATTCAAAGACCAAGCACATACCTATCAAATATCATTTTCTCTAGGAACAAGTGCTTCAACAAAAGGTCAAATTGGAGTATGTTCCCTCCAAGGGACAAGTTGTTGATATATTCACCAAACCACTACCAAGGGAGACATTTGAATACCTTAGAGAGAAGCTGGGAGTAGTTGATGCATCATCTTATTGTTGACACTTATCTGTTTCAAAGAAAAGTGGTTGTACGCAAGTTTCATGAAGATCATCCACGTACATATGCTGGTTTCTGTGGATACATTCGCGTATATGCTGGTTTGAAGAAAAATAGTGGGCTAGACTCAGGATGAAGAGAGTCTGATATGGGTCTAACAGAGACCATCTGGCACAAGTTCAGGGGGGAGCATATACTTCTAATAATGCATTGTTGGCATTATCTTAGAAGATCTTGGTACAACTTCACAGTTGTTTTTGATTCATATGGAGAGGGAGATCATGGTTGATGGTCTGGATAGTGATTGAAAGATGCTGCTGATTAGTTGCTGATGATTATCATAGTCTTGTCTTAGATAATTGCTCTCTATATCATGTATTTCTTTTATTATCAAGGTCATGTAACAACCTATTTTGTTTCCCCACTATGCCTGGTATGGATGATATAATATTCTTGGTTTATCATGTATAAATTTTTGGTATATCCCCATTTAGATGGGAGATGGATGTATGTATGAGTCTGTGGTGATAGGAAGGTCTTTTATGATGTATAGATTCATGTTCTTCTTGTAGAACTTCTTTTTTTAGACACTGCCTACAGTCAGGGGGAGCATGGACAGCACAACAGAGCAGAGATTCCAGCATGTACTCAGGGGGAGCATAACCCTTTTCCCTTGATGAAAAAGGGGGAGAGTGACTGGGGCTTGCCATGAAGTCTAAAGGGGGAGAATGTTGGCATTATGACATAGGCTTGGCACTATGGCATAGGTATTATCCTTGATGGCAACTCACTTGGCAAATCACTCAGATGATAGTTCAAGCTCATAGACTCTCAAAATAAAGGAAAAGGAGGTATATGCAGGTTCCCATTGACCAAGCCATGTATACACACGGATTCATAGACCAAAAGTAGCGTATGCATATACACGCACATTCATGCACAAAAAAGCGCGTACATTTTGGAAAACTTGGTTTTTGGTCCTTGGTATTTGGACCTACGGTTTTCGACCATGATATCTTGTCCGAAGAGTTGAACCTAGGTATTTGGACCTAAATGGTTTTGGACCATGGTATTCAGTAAGGCCTAAGACTATGAAAGGGAAAGGAGATCATTAGGCAAGGGCACTCAAGGATTGAATATCTTATAAAGAGAAAGATTTAGAATACTGGTGATTCGGTTATGGTGCATAGCTATATCTGAATCAAGGAGGAACCTGAGTGCTAGACGAAGGATAAGTTCTATTTATGGGTCAATATCTTAAGGCTTGAAGAGAAGTATATTTGTGTGATTTTGATCTTTTATATTTGGTGCATGACTTGATCTAAATCTGATGATCTGGGTATAACTGATGTCTGAATAGTTGAAAAGGGTAAATTATCTTTTACAGAACTGTACGCAAGTTCAACATAGAAAAGGTGCGTATACATGCTGGTTCAGAAATTCAAAATAACGTATATGCAGGTTTGCCTTAATATAGCAGCGTATGCATGTAGGTTCTACATATTGAAGTAGCGTATATCTCATAAAATATGTTTTAGCTACTTCTGTTTATTGCTGCAGTGTTCTAGGTTAGGGATTGGTTTCTGGTTACTGTTATTGTATTTTGGCTACAACATTCAGAGAAGTGATTGTTTGATTTAGTTTTTGGTTGGTGCAAAGGAGATTGGTTGATGCAGATATATTTGATGTTTGATTGATGTTATTGATGGATCTATTCTAAAAATTTATGAAACGTGGTCCCTGGAAGAAAAGCGAAGGTTGTAGCCTTCTGTAGGTTATCACCTACGTACTAGCACATCAGCTAGTACAAGAGCTAAGGGGGTTGTAGCTCCCTTCCAGGAGAAGCTGGAGAATGAGAGAAGGTTGTAGCCTTCTACAGGTAGAAGCATGCGTACTGGTATAAGACTGCACCAGTACATAAATATTGTAAAAATAAGTTTCTTATTAAAAGAAGATAGAGATGAATTGCAGCAGGTGGTTTTCACCCACATTGGGTTTCCACCTTCTATCTTGTGTTCATGTGTGTGATTTCCTATACTCTTTACTACACTTGATTACTGTTTTATAGTTCTGATACACAGATTAAGATCAACTAACTAAATTAGGAGTCTGCAAGATATATGTGGTTTTCTCTAAACATAGCTGCGTATATATGCAAGTTGAATTAACAGAAGTAGCGTATATCAATTTGTTCATGGAAATGAAAAATTGTTAAATTGCTAATACTGATTCACCACCCCACCCCCCAGTATTATTTCCAACAAATATATACTTCTTCTTCTAGATAACCATTGAGAAAGGGTAAATTCACATCCATATAATACATCTTGATGTTTTTATGACTGGAAAAAGTAAGAAAAATTCTAATAGCTTCTAATATTTCTATAGGTGCAAAGGTTTCTTCAAAATATATTCCCTTTATTTGGGCATATCCTTTGAAGACTAAGTGAGCCTTGTTCCTAATCACTTGACATTGAACATTTGGATTATTTTTCAAGACCCACTTGGTTCCTATGACATTTTTATCTTTGGACCTTAGAAAAATCTCCCAAGTGTCATTCTTCTCAATTTTATCCATCTCTTCATTCAGTTCCTTTACCTAGGACTTATCCTTACTTGACTGGCTGAGATTCTTTGGCTTAATTTGAGATATTAGAGAAAGGTTTGTGCAACTTGGGTGTCTAAGGAATCTCCTCCTAGTTTTAACATCAAGTATTTAATCACCAATCATTTGCCTTTCTCGATGTTTGTTATGTACATACCTTGAGCGATTTTTGGCCCTTGATGCTATACTTATTTTTTCATCTTCATTATTTGTCTTTGTTTCTGATTGATCTAAGAATATGGTGGCTAAGATTTATTCTCCAACTGGATTCATGTTTTTTTTTGGAATACTTAGAGTGTGGTATTATTTTATCCACTACTATATCAATGCAATCATCAGCTCTCTTTGTCCTTTTCTTGTAGAATTTGTATCCTTTACTTCAGGCTGATTTCCCAAGGAATACACTATCATTAGCATGATAGTCAAACTTTCTATGCTTTTTATCATTTATTTTGAAGAAGAATTTGCTCCCAAACAACTTTTAGTGTTTCATTGATGTAGGTATTCCCTTCCATAACTTGTAAGGAGTCTCATCACTATTAGCCTTGAATTTTGTTTTGTTTGCTAGGTACACTACTGCTTTCGTTGCTTCTACCCAAAAGGTGTGATGCACATCTTCTTAATCCATAATAGCTTTGGCCATCTCTTGAATTTTTCTATTCTTTATCTCTACTACTCCATTCTATTGTGGATTTTTGGGCACATAATACTACCTCCTTATTTCATGCTCTTTATGGTATTCTTCAAACTCTCTTGAAGTGTATTCTCCACCTCTATATGATCTCAAACATTTTATCTTTAGATATTTCTTGACTGTACCTGAGCTTTAAATGTCTCAAAATGCTTAAGAGCTTTTGATTATTCCTTCAAGAGAATTATCCACATGTCTCTGGTAAGATTATCAATAAGTAACATTAAATAGCTTTCTCCTCTTCATATTTTTGTCGTGGTTGTGTTTTAGATATCAGTGCGAATGAGCTCTAGAGGTTTAGATGATGATAACTCCTTTGTTTCAAACCAAGTCCTTGTCTTATTACCAAATTGCCAAGACTTGCAATTTGAATTCTTAGACTTTGAAAATCTTGGAAATCCTCTTAATGCTCCTATCTTGCTAACTTTTACTAGACTGTCAAATTTCATATGACCAAATGTCCTATTCCACAACCACGTTTGTTTTTTCATGCTCAAGTAGCTTCTTTCTCTGGAGTCATGAAACATGAATACATTATTATGCATTTTGACTACCTTTCCCACCAAATTCCTATTCTCTTCACATAATATCTCATAGTATTTGGATCGAAAGGTCACATTATAGCCATTATCACACATTTGACTCACACTTTTGCAAGTTGTGCTTAAGACACTCTACATACAACACATTTTCAGCTTTAGTCCTTTTATCAAAAGTAACTATGCCCTTTCCTTTAATTTGTGTTGGAACATTGTTGCCGAAAGTAACATTGTTCCCTCTATTCTTCTATTTTAGTGACAAGAATTTACTATTATCCACAGTCATCTTCTTGGAACAACCACTATCCACGTACGATTTTTTTCTTGATCATGTGCTGAAAGGGAAAGTCCGCATTCCATGTTCTTTCCAAACTTACACTTCCAATTATTCTTATCTTTTGGAAAGGCTGGCTGCCAAGAATTCTGGGATTTAGATTAATAATAAAACCTTCTTATGATTTCATTAGTCTTGTACCCAAAATTATTGCATTTGAAGCATTCAAGTTCATCCATCAGGGGAGAGAAGAGATTTATATTTATGGGAGGAGAGTTTTGAGAACTAAAATTATAATTCTTACTGAGTCTAAAAATTTCATCTCTTTCATCTTTGACTCTTCCATGATCAATAAATTTATATCCAAGGATATTAAATTTATAAAAATTACCATCAAATAAATTAGAGTAATTGAAGTTGGAAAGTTCATGAGTTTGTACATGAAGGTAATTTTGTTGTATTGTGTATTGAATCATTCTCCTTTGGTATGACTACTTTGAGAAGTTGGAATTCTTGTTCTAGTGATGGGAACCTTCCTTGCTTGCTACCTTTATATATTACGTTTTTACTGAAGTACCTTTGCATAGATCTAAGGTTCCTTAAATCATGTGGACCTGAAGTTCATGTTTCTCATAGAAGGCTCATATGCTCTAGAATATCCCGGAGCTTTCTTGTTTCCTAGAGACCTTTGATTGTTCAGAATATGATCTAGATTTAATTTCCCTTCTAAAAAAAATTCATTTCCACCCTTATCAGTCTCTATTCTTTGAAGGTCCATAATTAGAGAGATAATTTATGCCTTGAGGCTCTAACAATTTTATTCCAATTCATGACTTAATATCACTACTAACTTCTTTCTTTCATTTTACTTCTTCTAATTTGACTTTTAGGGATAAAAAATATTGTTCTCATGTCTCTAGGATCACCTCCTTCTTCACTTTAATAAAATCCTACTTTAGATGTATGTTCTCAACTTCTAGTTTTTCACATGTTTTTTCTTTTTCTTCTAATCAAAGAGCTAAGTTGTGTTTTCTTCTAATGACTTCTTCAAAGTTTTTTTTTTTTTTAATAAACAAATTCCTCATTGTCTGAGTAATACATACCTTCTTCAACACGCTGGAGCTACTCTTTTAGATGCTTTTTCTTTCTTTTTACCTTCTTTAACTCATCTAGAGCATTCATGAGTTCCCTTAAAAGTCCACCACTCCTTCATATTCTTCTTCAAATTCTATAATATTTTGTTTCTTGGAGTCATCTCTAAATGCCATGAGTAACCACTCATTTGATACATCCCTTGATGAGTTTTTCTATCTAACTCTAGTTTCAAGCTATCCTCTTTGGAGTAGAACCCCTTTTTCTTAGAGATCCTCTCTTTTAAGGCTTTTGAGATTTTCCTCTGAATTTCTGATCATCTTCCTTTTCTGTCCTTTCTTTGTCCGAGAACTTGGACAAAAAATTTCCAATTCTTCCCAAGTCAAAGCATTTGAAGGGAAAATTCCCTTTATACTTTCCAGAGCCACGCTTCAGTTTCTTGCAAAAGTGAGCCAACTCCTGATCAGATTCACATCTGGAGAAATCTCAATGATCTTTGTGTTCCTTAGAATTGTTGGGCACCTTGAAAGTTTCCTCCTGTGGTTCCGAATTCTCTTTTCCTACTTTCATCTCATAGGTTGTGAGATTACCAAGAAATTGTTCCACTGTGATACTTTTCATATTAGACATCTCTTCAATGCTAAATATTTTGGCATTAAATCTTATAGGAAAAGATCTTAATACACTTGAACCATTCTATATTCTTTTATAGCTTCACCAAGTCCTCTAATCATATTGGTTACTTCATTAACTCTAAGGAAGTATTTTTTTACGGTTTATTATTCACTCATTATTAAAATTTCAAACCTCATTCTGAAGGTTTCAAGTTTATCTTGCTTGACTTTATCATCTCCTTCATGACTCCGATTGGTCTTGACCCATACTTCCTTAGCAGATTTACAATGCATAACTTTTATAAGTTTATATTGATTGACGCCAAAGAGAATCGCATTCTTTGCTTTAGCATTATTTCCATACACCTTTTTATGATATGGATATATGCGGAGGACATTAGGAACATCAAAGTCTACCAACATAGAGCTCCAAAGATCTACCTCGAGGGAAATAAGATAGGCTTCCATCCTAACCTTCCAAAAAGCACAATTTGTCCCATCGAATACTGGTATGTTACTAATGTAAGCATCTTGACTCTCTTGCCTAGACATAGTTCCTTATGGACCGACCTTCCATTGGTTAATCCCTAAAGGGATTGGTCTATACAAATTATCAGAATAATGGATTTACTAGGGGGGGGGGGGTGAACTTTGATATTGAGGTAATTAAAATTTAAACTCAATTATTATATTTATTTTAACATCTGCTATTTATTTGTAAAGTGATTTAGACCACAATATAAATGTGCAATAAAGCAAACAATTCACATGACCACACAATTCATCATTTGAAAAACATACACATATTGACACATATATTTTTATGTGGAAACCCAAAGGGAGAAAACCACCAATCTATTTGCTATTATGATTTCAATTAAGCACCCACTTAATTACATCAAGTTTCTTGTGAGAACCCCACTCATAGGAGGCCCCACCCCCCTTTAGATAGCAAGCCACCACTTGCCAAGAGGGCCCAACCTCTTATGAATGCATGATAGTACCTATTCTATGCATTGTTCTACTTTTCATAAAATTTTCAGATTGAAGACAAAGGATAATATATATGCTTAGAAATATAAACCTAATATGTTGCTCTATAAACTCCTTCCCTTCATCTCTATAGCCCCATTGTTCGATATGCTCTAGTCTCAAACCTTTTCTCTAATATAAACACAATTAACTTTTGGAACTTATCTCTTTACTCCTCACAAACTAAGACTCAACACAATTGTTTCATCCCCGTCTTTGTGTTAGTTTTTGTAGCATTGGATGGTTTTCTAGTCTTGATAGTTGTCAGAGAGGCTAAGAAACACTAGGACTCCATAACCTAAAAAATGTTTTAGGAAAGTACACCTAGAGATGCCTTAATTAATTTACTTAATTAGTAATTAAATTTTTCCTAAGTCTAACCTAGGGAAAATGATTAATTAACAGTAGTCGATTGAGGAAGGTACACTTTCTCTAAAAACTTACACAGATTGTCTAGGAAATAATATCAGCCATTGGTTAAGTTTTAATATTGGCTTTTGGAGTCCCATGGTGAGATTATAAGAATAAGTTGATGGGTACATGGAAGACTACACCTGAGATTGATTTCCTTTGGAAGTTCAATTTTCAGAGAGCTGCAACATTATGCCAAAAGAGTTTGATCCAGAGAAGGGAAGCAAAGACAAAGAGGGGAAAACACAATGAGTGAAGACAAAGTCTTTGAGTTCCAAAGAGTAGCTTGCAGAGAGGCAAAGATAACTGCAGAGAGGCTAACATAAGGGTTGTGAAGAAGTCTCTAGTGCGAAATTCGATTTTCCTAAAGAGAATATATTTTTCAGTTCCAAAGGTTGAGAAGATTTTCCAGAGTGCTGGAGAGGTAGTTTCTCAGTTACCCATAGATAGGATGGATTGAGTAGTAGCTGGTCTGGGAAATGTGTATTCAAGTTCTACGCTAGGGTGACGCGGGGTTTGCACAGGACAGTTTGGATGATTCACTTGGAGCTAGTAGTCAGAGCCCAAATTGGTTCTAGGGTGAGGAAGATTCCTCATAACATTTTTGGTAGTATTTTACTTTGTAAGATTTCCATATTTTGGCATCAACTTGTACTCAAAATTTCACACTGGTACTTAATAATAGAAACCCTCAGATGCTGCACCAATTTTCCCACATTGAGTATTTCCAGGGACTTTTGTCCAAAAACAATAGTGTTATATTGTTGTTGTGTGTGTGTGTGGGGAACTATTTTATCAGATTCTAGTTTATCTTCCAGAATATTTTTATTTGTGAAGATTGCAATGTGATTGATTCGTTGTTTCCATAGCAATAAACTACATAATTAATTTATTTGTTATAAGAATTAATTCATTGCTACAATATAATTTTAGTAGTGAAATTTTCACATGGTACTAGAGGAATTTTATGAGACGAGGAAGATGAGGAGTGAAAGAATAAAATTTGTTGTTCAGAGGGAGAAATAGGACAAATTCTATAAGGACTACACAATGCCTAGCCAGGCAGTGCGAACTATTGGGAAGATCAATTTTTCAATGCAGAGTTGTAGAAATTTGATTTCCATGTTGAGTGATTCCAGTAGGCAAAGGGAGAAAAAATAGCTCAGATTTTGCTAAGAACATTCCTTTTTCATCCACAAGAGGGTTTTACAATAGTTTGTAGTAGCAGAATTAACATTGGGTTGAAGAGGAAGCACACACGTAGAAATTTCTTTCAGAGGGTTTCTAGTTGAGAAATCTAAATTTCCAGTTGTAGTCGGTAATAGCTACAAGTAGATTTTGCCACTCTAGAAGGGAGTGCGAATAGCAAATTCAACATCTAAGTAGGTGAAAAAAGGAGATTTATGTTCCAATTTTAGAGATGGCCACAATTGGTCTTAGAGATTAGGATAGATTGGAGGGAGCCTCCAACTATGTCATCTAGAAGGCAAGGATATCCTTTCTGTTGTAAGAACATGGAATGAAGCCTTTTGTAGAGACCTTGGTGGTAGTACTGATCAATGAAAATCAACTAAAAAAATACAAGAAATATATGGACAAGGTGAAGAAGATGATCCTAAATGGAGTCCAAGATCATATAGTTTCACATATATATAGCAAAAACACTACCAAGTAGACGTGGGATGCTCTTGCTTAGCTATATAAGAATCCTTCTAAGCAGAAGAATATTTCATTAAGAAAAAGCTAAGAAACCTCAGGGTGCGTAAGGGTGAAGGCATTGATCCCTTTCTCACCAGAATTCAAGAAATTCAGGATCAACTTGCAGAAGTTGGGGAGGTGCCTCAAACTACAGAGCTCATGTGTTTGGACCTTAATAGTGTCTCAAAGGAGTATGAGATATTCATCCAAGACATTTTAGGAAAAGATACTCTACCTAGGTGGGATAGGATGTCATAAGACCTACAATAGGAGGAGATGAGGTGAGCACTTATGAAAACCTCCATCAGGAGAAACAACAGTAAGGATTCGAAAGGTGAGAAACAGGAAGAGAATGTGGCCCTTGCATCAAAAGGTCCCAGATAGGGAAGGGGGGAGAAGAATAAAAATAAGCACCTATCTAAGGTCAAGTGCTTCAAGTGTGGAAAGTTTGACCACTACATTACTCAATGTCCTCAGATGAAGAAGGACAAGCAGGAGAAGTACGACCAAGGAACAACATTTGCAAAGATATATAAACTATCCTCCAGGCTAGAGGAATACTTCACCATGTTTGCAACTATGCCTCTAAGAGTGTGGTGGGGGTGATATGGAGTTATAATCCTAGAGTAGCTCAAATGTTTGGGCAGGGTCCATTGAGGTGTCCTCCTCATGAATCATTAGCTTGATACGAGGGCCCAAAGTATTCAATAGCAAGATGTATTAGTTTGATCCAGATTTAAGTAGGAACGCAACAAATTATAGAGATAACCATAAACATAGATATCCAGTGGAAATAGTACTTCATTTCATTAATGTAAAATACTGAAATATGCTTACAAACAGAAATGGAAATAAACCGACTAGGATGATTGTAGCTTATCTCTGAGAAGAGATGTGCCGGCTACATGCCTTTGAACTGTGTTACAATGAGTCTCGTAGGCCCATTTATTATTGAGAAACAATGGAAAACCATAAACATCCAAAAACTTAACCCTCGAAGATGAAACAACAAATTGTGGGCCCCATTTGGGTAAACTCATACATCAACTTCTTGGGGTCGTAACTTTGGCATACGATCTCCATTTGACTTGTACAATATATCGTTAGAAAGATCTATCTGAGAACTACAACTATGGGAAGAGTGCCATTGGTTTGTGAACCCATTTCGCGCCCAACTTTCCCAAAAAACGTCATTTAGGGCCTCAAAACGGCTCCAAAAGTTCAGGACCCGAAAAACTGCTAAAAATAGTAAATTGTGGTACAATTAAGGAAACTGAAAAGCTAAAAGAAATAATGGTGGGGGTATAAGTGGACTTGGTGAGTGGCCACCAATATCCACCCGGATCATTCCTTCCCCCTTAGGAAGCAATGGTCCCCATTCCGTTGAGTTCCTCCATGAGATGATGAAAATTCTGTTGAACTTGGTCCCTAGTGAGCCACCCGCCCTCGTCAAGGAGTTGGCCTGCTTTGACAGCTTGATACAATTGGATATTTTGCTGGCGTGTGTGCTTGATCTGTGTGTTCATGATCCGATCAATTGTAGCTTGTTCCATGCAATCTGGATTTAACTCTGTGGGTGTGAGTTGTTCAGCAATGTCGGATGTGTCTAGTAATGGTGGATAGTATGGCCGAAGGTGGTCCACGTTGAACACTGGGTGCAAGCCAAGGAATGGGGGAATGCTGAGCTCAAATGCATTGTCTCCCATAGCCTTAGTAATGGTGTAAGGACCATATCAAAGTGGTCTGAATTTTCGATAGGCTCCAGTCCTTTTGGAAATGCAACCAAACTTTGTCACCCACCTGAAGCTTGTGTGGCACCCGATGTTGATCATGTCGCTGCTTGTACATGGCATTTTATTTCTCTAGAATGTCATGGACCTATTGGCGAATACGTTGGATGTGCTCAATGAGGTTGTTTTCCTTATCTATTTCGGAATGGACATGCGCTGAATCTGCATGAGTCACTGCAAATGGCATGGCCACATCAATGGGACATAGTGGCTAGAGTCCCAAGCCCACCTTAAAAGGGTTGTGGGGAGTCGACCTATGGAGAACTTTCTTGTAGTTGTGCTAACATAGGGGAGGCTCTCGTCCCATGTGCATGGATGCTTTGAGTTTTATATGTGCAAAATGTGTATGATCATCCTGATGACAACCTCTGCTTGGCCATCAATTTGAGGATGGAAGGCTGTGGACTTAGTGAGTTTGGTGTCCAGCGTCAACTAGAGACTGGACCAAAATGTACTAAGCAACTTGCTATCCTGATTTGAGATGATAGACTGTGGGATCCCAAAATGTACCTGTTAGTGTCAGTCTTTCCAGTCTTCCTCCAGTGATCAAATATGCTCTTAAAAAGTGGTTTCAGAGTGTTAAGGTCAAATTTTGTCATTTCAAAGACTTTTCAAGCAAAATTTGGTCACTAGGCATTAGGTCTAGGGTTTGTTTTCACTCCTTCTAAAGTTTCCCAAATGTCAGCCTATGTCACTATTCAGCTGAGTCTATCATCATTCATAGGGTTGTCATTATCATGTCAGTGTCTAATGAGTCATTTTACATCTTGTTCATGCTTCAGTTGTGCCTTGGCAAGTTCATTTCCCTCTCCTAGGGTTTTGAAGGCAATTTCTCTTGGGCAGTCAAATCATCAAAAAAACTTGTATCCTGATGTTCATACACCTTCCCCTATCCCTAAAGTAATTTACCAAATGCTTCCCATCCCTTAGATCCGCCAAATTCCTCATTTTCGCACAAACCCTAGTTTCTAGCTACAACCTGGCAATTTTCTAGGTTGGGCCTGTGTTTTTCCCTTTTGGACCCTTTGCCCTAACTCAATCTATGAGATTCCACTTTCCCCTGCTCCCTAACATCCCTCCCTACTCCCAAAAATTTCCCCAAGAATTTAAAATCCACCTATCCCCTTCATTTCGCTTCATTTCGACAAAATTCCTTGTTTCACACATCGGGACAAGTTTCACTTAAATGATGCTTCAAAGAAGTCAAAGAAGAATTTTGGAAAACTGAGATGTGTTTTTGTCCATAACATGCCAAAGAAGAAAAACCTCTTTCACTTTTTGCACAGGTGTCATGGTTTGAGAGAAATGTCAAGAATACTATTTCCTCAGGAGAATCAAAGACACCTCTGACATGACCTTGGGAAAATAAAGTTTTCTCCTAGCTTTGTTGGCCAAATATTTTTCTAGATGGGTAAAATGGAACGTAGAATCAAAGACCTTTCCAACGAGCTATCCTGAGATCAATTCCGACACCGGGAAGGCTTCCAAACAGAGCTGCCAATGTGCGAGACCCGTTGAGAGGTCTGTGCGACCCGTTGGGCGGTGCGAGACCCGTCCAGCACCCCTCCACAGTGCAAAAATACAACGGGCGCGACCCGTTGGGTAGTGCGAGACCCATTGAGAGGCCTGCGAGACCCGTTGAGCTGTCTCTTGCAAAACTTGTTTTAAATTTTCTCAATCACTCTCCAAGCTATCAAATCTTTTGAGGTAGGTGTTCTAATCATGGAATGGTTGCTGGTTATGATTGGTGGATAGTATAAACATGTTTTAAGGATCAAATGGTGCAAGAGAAACCACTTCATGTGACTGCATTGTTAATGTTCAAGAGTGCTAGGGTTTGTGTTGTTTCAAGGTATTTCCCTTGGTAAATTGTTTCCCTCCCTCCCTTCTTACTCATATTTGCATTCATATCTATCTTCCCATACTATTTCATAAATAAAATACAAACCCTCCTTTCTCCCTAATAACTAAAAGTGCAAACCCTACCCCTCTCCCAAAGCATCAAAACTCAAACCCTAATCTTGCTGCACCACATGCATGTGTAAACACTTGAAGTTGTGGGTTAACATGTAAAGAGTTTTGTACATATGTTTCCTTATCTTCCCATGTTAATGCATGTGTTCATTTTCCCATATATTCACTTTCCTTACATGTATTCCTATATGCAATAATGGTTTGCAATGTTTTCCTTAAATTCCCTGTTATATTTATATATTCCCAATTCCTTATACAAAGATCCCTCCCCTAACATTTTCCTCATGTTCTTGTCCCCTTGAAGCAACATAGAATTCAGTACTTTTTACAGGTAGAAACCTCATGTTCTTGTCCCCTTGAAGCAACATAGAATTCAGTACTTTTTACAGGTAGAAACAGCAATACATTTTGTCCACTCTGCTCCTCAAACATGTCAGAAACTGAAACATATGAGCAGAGTGATGACCAAGCATCAGTGTCAGAGGTTGAGGTACAGAGGAGGTCACATAGAGGTGAAAAAGGTGGTCATCATAAGAGAGAGGAGCTCACCTCTTTGACTGATTTGCAGGGGTGGATGTTACAAGGTAAAAATGAAGGTGCTCCAAGGACGGTTGACCAAAGCACAAAAACGAAAGAAAACGCCCGATCCACTCCAAATTTTGGCCAAAGCCTCTTTGACTGAGCATGGTACTTGATTGGAGACTCGCAACCCAAATTTCAAGAAATTTGGAGAAAATTTTGTCATTTGTGAATTTTTTGTGCAATTTACAGGTTTGGGCTTCTCAACGGGTCTCACCCCCGGTGAGACCCTTTGTCATCGTAACTCCATTTTACAAAAACTCAGCATTTTTGGATTTGGCATGAAAAGTTACACTTTCTCATCCATTAGTAAGAAATTTCATCAAGTTGTGGGCCTCCAAAAGGTCAAAATACATGCAAAATTTGACTTTCTGCCCCTTTTTTGAGTTGCAGAAACGAGGCTTGGGAGAATTAAGTTTTGACAGGGCAAATGACCTCCAAATTCAAAAATTCTAGCTGGGTTGGAAAGTAGACTTGCAGACCTTTCCAACGAGCTATCCTGCACCCAATTCTGATACAGGGTAGGCCTCCAAACAGAGCTCCAAAGGTGTGCGACCCGTTGAGAAAAGGTGTGCGACCCGTTGAGGAAATGTTGCCAGATTTGACCAATTCAGCCCAGAAATTCCAGTTTTGACTTTTTTCGACTTTCTGAGGTTAATGATGATCTTAATGGATGTAATTGTGACACTTTTTGGATACTTTTACTCTTGTTTAACTCTTCTAGAAAAATTTCTCATGTAAAGGGTAAAAATTGAATGTATGAATTGATTTCCAAGTTTATAGAGGCAAGTTGTTTTGACTGCCTATTTTGTAGTGCTTAGTTTAGAAGTTGTTCAAACTGCTCCTAGGATAGTGAGCTCGACCCATGAAGGCTGGGAAAGAGGTTAGATCATATATATTATGTACTTTCTTACTCATTGTGATGGTTGGACTCTGGAGAGAGCAGTAGCTCATTGTATTATCTCTTGTATCTCTGCAATTTTTGGCAAGGAAGACCAGGGTTTTGCAGTCATTTTTTGGATTCTTGTGGACTCATGTGTTGATGGTGTGTTTCTTCAGTCATTGTAAGCTTTGTTATGTGTTTCATTTTCCTTCTATACTTCTGCATATTAAACAAATGAAGTGATAAAGTAAGAATTCATGCTTGTCATGCTCTGCTTTTAAGTTTGTTTAATTTTGATGTTTTCTACTATTTAAAGAGAATTCAAATTCATTGTTTGCTCTCTTTAGCCTTCTCTCTTTCATTCCTGACCATTCACTTCAGTCAAAGACATCAGCACGGCCTCCTGCCTCACCCCAAAGACTCCCCTGCAGAAACTATGTCCCATCCCCGCAGCCAAATTTGCCCTCTCCTCAACTTGCCACCAAAAACCCCAAAATCAAATTCTTTTATCAGTTTAATAGCCTAATATCAGTGTTACTTTGTTGGTCATCTCCCTAATTGAAAATTTTCCAAGAGAGACCGGAGAGAGCCTTCTCCTGCCCCGTAGGGCTAGCTACGAGGCTGAATGGTTTGATGTAGCTTTGAGATTTGCCTTTTCTCAGCCTGAGGTGAAATTTCAAACGCTAACATACCGTACCCAAATCATTGTCAAAACCACACTCTACTACAAGTATAATGCTCTGTCTATATGCAATTTTGTGTTATATGTCACACACTATGCTCCTTTTACTTGCACCAACAATGCACACTCATGCAATTGGACGGAAATAAGATCGATCCATGATTGAGGACGGACCAAAATAAATGCACGTTCTCTACCCACGGATACGCATCACGCTTTGCTATGGATTACACACACAAACTTTTTTCCATGCTCACTCCAATGCACAACTTTGTCTCTTAAACTTAAGGTATGCTTCATACACATTATAACTAACCCTTATTCGATCTACAACATAATATTTATAGTTTTACATGCATGGATTCATCTATGATGTGGGGGCACTCATGGGCCCTAGGAACCATGGTGATGGTCATAATGATAAGGGGTAGAGCTCATGTTTGCATTTTATCACGTGTTCTTTTAATGTCCTAGTCATATTTTGCATTTTATAATATTCTTTGCTTCTGTTTCTTGCTTGTGGCCATTATATGCTTGTAACTTTATTTTAGTTGCATCAACCTCTGGGGTAACATTTCCAGGCCTGAGCCAAACATGTGTACAAGGGGAGAGGGTGTGCTAATGCCTTGTGGACCCAGTGGTCATTTGGATCCAAAGAGGGAGGATGATGAAATAGGGCATGTAATGTGCAAAGGGGAGTGAAAAATATGAAACGGAAAAATGGGACCGCACTACCAAAATCGGGGTCTCCCAAGTATTGTCCTTCCTAAATTCATAGGCCAATAGGTGAGATCCCACTGGAGTAGGGTTTAGGATTAACCCCCCATTTAAGGTGAGGGAATAACACCCTAGTTGGTTGTCAGCTGAAGAGATGTCTAAGAGAAAAAATCTCCTATGGGGTCACTCACTTTTGGTGGGTAACAAGCATACTCTAATAATCTTGTCCATTTGTTTGTTTTTCCTTGAAGAATTGAACGTATTACAATCTCTAACCATGTGACCACAATTGCCACAATTCTAGCACCTCACCTGACTGAAATATGAAGTAAGGGAGTCATATCTTCTGTTGTACATATCATATCTATGCTTCTAGTCCATGGGCTAGATCTGCAATCAACCACCTTGTGGCTAAATAGGTTAAATGAAAAGCAATAACCATTAAAATCATTAGTATACCTAAAGGTTGTTGGATTCATTTACTACCCATTAGGTTGGTTAGATATGTACATTCTAGTGATGTCCAAAGTTATGATAGATGTATCACTCAATCTGATCCATCAAAGGAGATAATGGATTGTTTCTTCTCTTTTGAAATATGTTAGATATGCCATAATATTCTCTTCGACAAAATGGTCTTTTTTTCATGGGTTCTCCTTGAGTTTCTATTATTGACTGTTGCTAGATTTGTTGTCTCCTTCCTTTCTTGCTACTCATCTAGGTGCCATTGTATGCTACAAGCTTCTTGGGTTATGCATCAATGTTTGCACATGTATGTGAGATGGACTCTCCCTTCTGAAAGCCAAGATCATATTTGTTCAAGGGATATCTATGACTGCTAAGCATGTTGTCCAAGAGCCTCATACTCTTCTGTTAATTGAGCTTATTGTATTTTTGTTCAAGTTGCTTCCTCATAGAGACAATCTTAGCCTTAAGTTGTTCAACTCAACCCTCTCTCTCTTTTTTTTGGTTTCTCTTCACATCTTCAACTATCTCTCTTTCCTCCAATTGGATCTTCAAGTTGAGGATTTCTTCTATAAGCTCATTATCCTTTTCAACATAGATCTGCAATAATATTTCTTGGTCTTTACAATAGTTGTCAGCCTACTAACTTCAACAATTAGCTTATCAACTACAACCATGGTTGACTCAAGTTTAGCTTTAAGATCCATTACATCATCATCATGATTGATCAAAGCTAAATGTTCATCGTCAAAACTATCTAATTCATAACTCAAAAACAACTCATCGATATACATACCTTCATATCCACTTTATTGTAGTACACCTGATTCTTGTTTTTATGATTTATCCTCTTGATTATGAATTGAACTCGCACTAGGGGGATTGACCTCAATAGGTTGAGACACTTTCATCTGAGAGGCCTTGTTCTTTTTATTCTTTTGTCTCTTCTTATCGATCTATCCACTACTGCTATTGTTGTTTTCTCCACCATACAAGATTTGCAATATGTCTGATATTTCCTTTGTTGATATCAAAACTATTATTTTCTCCAAATATACATTACGGAGATTGTGATAGATCATACACCTTGCTTGGGAATTCGGCTACATCACTTTTCTTGGGGGAGGATCTTTTCCATAAACTTCACACACTAACTTCCACACATCATATCCATAAGCAGACAACTCAAATTTAATCTTTTATTTTCATACCTAGAAGTTTACAACATTAAGTAGGGACACTCCTTGATGATCCATTAGAAAGAAAAAAAAATCAAAATTTACCCAGATTTGCCTTCTATGGTCAAGCTGTAATTGAAAGTGCCTTCTCTGGGGTGGGGACATGCATGGACTCCTCTATGATGTGGGGGCACTCATGGGCCCTAGGAACCAAATATGGGAAACAACTGTAAACACAAATAACCATGAGAGAAGCAACACATATACATCATCACACTTGAGAACACTATATGTTAGGTGGAAACCCTTCTAGGAGAAAAACAACCATATTATGTTCATCTTCTTGATCTTCTCTATTAATCAAATTCTTCTTTACATCATATCGTTGGCCACCACTAGTGTGCAAGACCTAACTTGCAATGCATGCAAGAAACCACTCGCTCCATGCCACTACCTGATAGAAGGCACCACTTCCTCAACTATGTAGGCCACCACCTGATGGTAACCACCACTCCCACAACTAAGTAGGGAACTACCTATTATAAGTCACTACCTATTGGAGACCCCAACCTCCAATAGTTTCCCAGACGACCACCTAGGGGAAACCACCACTCTCAAGTTTTTAGGTCACAACCTGAAGGAAACCACCACTCCTTGAATCAACAAGCCACTGCTTTCTAACATGCCATTACTTGCCCACTAAAGGAGACCTTGTGGACCAGATTTCATACATTTTCAAACTAAGGCCCACAATCTCAACTTAAACAAATCCATATAAGCTACTTAGATTTTTTGCAGTAGTCTCCTCACAACACAACACACGTCACACAAAATGTATCAATACAATCAATAGCATCCATAACTCCTTCACCCATCAGCATATCAATCTCTTGCCAAAACATTTTTTGTTATACACAAAACATCGTAGCCAAATCATTGTCAAAACCACACCCTGCTACAAGTATAATGCTCTTTCTATATGCAATTTTGTGCTATATGTCACATGCTATGCTCCTTTTACTTGCAACAACAATGAGCACTCATCCAATTGTACGCCAATAAGAGTGATCCATGATTGAGGATGGACCGAAATAAATGCACTTTCTCTACCCACGGATACGCATCACGCTCTACTATGGATTACACACAATTTTTTTTCCATTCTCACTGTTGAAATGTGGCAACAAGAATATTCCAATTTAATTTGTCCTTGAATTAAATTGTGAATTAAAATTGAATTTAGTCTTAACAACTACTTGGAAATTATTAATTAAGTTATTTTGACTTAATTAGTTGGAGAAATTCAACTTAGTAGTCTTTCTGAAGTCATGCAAGAGTTATCCCTTAAATTAAGGATATAAGCCTTAAATTAAGGATATAAGATTGAGTTATATTTGAGTTGTAATTTGTTAACTCAGTTTACTGAGTTAAGTCCAGTTAAATTAGTTCCAAACTGTTTGAGGAACTAATAGAGAGTTAACAGTCAGTTGATGCATGCATGCTCTCAACTAGTGTACTCCAGTTAACTGAATATTCCCTCATCAGAAACTCATGCATGTCTATTTTGAGAAACACCGAGTTGAGATTAAAGACAAGGACAGTGTACTAACAATTGCATGTGTTTTCTTATAAAGAAAACTCATGCATTCAGAAGGAAACAATTCCTTGAGGATTGCATAGTTTTGACAGTGTGTGAGATTAGGAGATCATCCACTTTGTAAGTCTAGTTTTTCCACTTGGTTGAAGGAGATCATCCCAGAGGAACAGCGCAAGGAAATAGGAGCTTGCAGGGCAGAGAGGAAGGCTTGAGAGAAGCTAGGATTTCCTATGAGCATCTGTGAGGATTGTACTCAGAGCTGGCTAGTTGTGAGAGCTAAGGCTTTGTATAATTATGTTGTATTTCCACCTTGTATGATAATACAGATAGTGAAGTTTTTAGCTGAGGCTTTCCCCAAAGTATTTCCATGTGTATTGTGCATTGATTCTTCTTCTTATGGTTATATTGTTCAGCTCGATCTTTAAGCTTCCACAAATTGATAGTAGAAGTAGGTTATAGTATTCTTATTTGATTTGTATAGCATTATAGAGTTAACCTACATAAAAGATTTTCTACATGGTATCAGAGCCAAGTTTATCGGAGCTGTGAACAGTATACTGAGGAGAGAATTCGAAGTTTAAAGTTCAGGGTTGCAGGTGCAAATCGAATTCTTATCATACTTCAAGGTTGGCCAATGGCGTTCTATGGCTTGAGACTTGAGTATGCCTTGGAAGGTAGCTTGAATTACATAGCATGGAAAGATAGAATGGAGGCTATATTAGAAGACAATGGCTTGAAAGAATTCATTGATGAAGAAATCCAAAAGCCAGCTTAAACTAATGCACAAGAGTTGGCTGAGTGGAAGAAGTGTTTGGCGAAGGCAAGACAGATCATCCTTGAGGGAGTTCAAGACCATATTATCTCGAATCTCCATGGGAAGGATACTCCATTTTCAATGTGGAAGACATTGAAGGGCCTCTACCAGAACAGTAGCGACAGAGGAAATTGGCACTCAAGGATAAGCTTCAAAGAATCAAGATGGAGAAGGGCGATACTATTTCCACATATCTGAACAATCTCACCACCTGCAGAGATGAGCTTAGCAGTGTGGGAATAACTACTGCCGATGATGATATGGTGAGCCTCGCTCTCCTTGGCCTTCCAAAGAGTTGGAATAGCTACCAGGACTATGTGAATGGAAGGGAGAAACTATTGGATTGGGAACGATTGTGGTCGGATCCGATGTAGGAGGAGATCAGGAGGAGCACACGAGATGGTTCTTCATCCAAGGATGATGATGAAGAAAATATGGCCTTAGCAAGTAAGGCAATGAAAGGAAAGGGGAAGGTTTCCCATTCCAAATCGAATTCTTCTCATGAAGGGAAGAAGGTTGACAAGTCTAAAGTGAGATTCTTTAATTGTCACGAGATGGGACATTATGCAACTAATTTCCCATCACAGAAGTTGAAGAAGGGATCCTCGGAAGGATCAGAAGGTGAGGCATTAGCCTCTCAGTTCAAAATGGAATTCACCCTCATCGCGTGCATGGTGTCATCGATGATGGGTTGTGTTTGGTATCTTGACAGCGGAGCCCCATTCCACATGATTGGTGATAAAAGTTTATTCAGTGCCTTGAAGGAGAAAGACCTCAAGATGCGCATAGAGATGGGTGACGATGGAAAGTATAGTGTTTCAGGAGTGGGCACGGTTGCTTTTCGAAGGGAGCATGGTGCTCCTCTCACCTTGAACGATGTGATGTATGTGTCTGGACTGAAGAAGAACTTGGTATCGGTCGTGATGTTGGAGAACAAAGGTTGTGATGTTGTCTTCAATAAAGGAAAGGCGTTCCTAAGACACATAGCCACGGGTCAAACCAAGAGGATAGGGATTCAGGTGAGGAATCTCTATAAACTAGAGGTAGATGATTGTGCAGCATTGAGTACGAAAGAAGAAATGGTGCAAAGCCAAGACATTGGCGAGATGTGGCACAGGCAGTTGGGCCATTTGCATCATGGGGATTTGAAAATAATGCAGAAGATATCTACAGGACTTCCCAAAGGTAAACTTGAGCAAGTTGACACATGCAAAGGTTTTACCTTAGGAAAGTACACCAAGTCTTCCTTTCATGATCGAGACAGTCGAGCGAAGGCTATCTTAGAGCGAGTTCATATTGATGTATGTGGACCATTTTCCACGGCATCCGCAGGGACGCAAAGGTATTATGTGATTTCCATTGATGAATATTCTCGTAAATGTTGGATTTATTTCATGCAGAAGAAGGACCAAACCTTCACAAAGTTTTGTGAGTTCAAAGCTTTGTTCGAGAAAGAGTCAGGGAAGAAGATCAAGACCTTGAGAAGTGACAACGGTGGAGAATATGTCTCTCAAGAATTTAAGGACTTCTATGCAGCAGAAGGAATTAAATGAGAGTTGACGGCACCTCATAACTCACAGTAGAATGGGGTGGTCGAGAGGAAGAATAGAACTATTGTAGGGGTAGCACGAGAAATGTTGCATGATGAAGGCCTACCACTTCACTTGAGGGCTGAGGCATGCAACATAGCAGTGTATTTGAAAAATAGAAGCCCACATCGCATACTTGGGATGAAGACACCAGAGGAAGCTTTCTTCGATAAGAGACCAGATGTCGGTCACTTCAGGATATTTGGCTCATTGGTATATTGCCATGTGACAAAGGATGCATAGAAGAAGCTTGAGCCGACAACAGAGTTGGGGATATGTTAGGCCCCTATACTACTAGTGTAACCCCTTATTATTATTAGTACAACCCCCTTATTATATTGTTGTACCCATGTAGTCCCCATATTGTTATTATTGTGCCCCATAGAATCCCACTATTGTTATTATTATGCCCTTATATTATTATTGTTATGTCGACTCTGATTATATTATGACCCCTTAGACTCCTATACATAGAAAGGAGGTCTTGTCATTTGTATCATCCAAGAATTTTTCATTTGTGTAATGTAAAGGAGGTTTCCCCCTCAAAGAGGCTGAATTCTAAGATGTTCATCTATCTTTTCTATCTTTTTGTGAGCTGGTTTCATAACATTTGGTATCAGAGCTTTAGATTCTAGGGTGTCGCGGCTCCAAATAGGTCATCGTGGAATTTTCGCTATAACTTTTTTTCTGCAATGTTTCAAAAGCTAAAAAAAAAAAAACCATTTGAGATGAAATCGTGCTGAACCTTGAGTCCAAATTTCAGAGCTTTTTGCGCAATATTTGCGGAGATATGATCTGAGGAATTTGGTCTTTTTGTAGACTCTTGAATTACATTCCAAACAGGTGACCTTGGGAAAATAGTCATAACTTTTGTTTTGAGCATCAGATTGAAATTTCGTAAGAAGTTACAAAAAGAGAACGTATTGTAGTTTCCTGTGTATATTTTTTAGATTCTAAGGACAAAACAGTGACACGTGGAACTTCATACAAGTTCGCTCTTCTGAAAAGGTATATAATTAGGTCATCTTGGGAGATTGTGCATAACTCTTTCTTGGAGAATCCAATTTCGATCAGACTGGTGGCATTGGAAAGAGGACGCAGAGGGCTACTACAGGTGGCTATTTCAGAACTGGAAGATCCAAAATTATAGAGTTACAGTCGTTACAATATCGAGCTCCTAAAATCAAGAAAAAGCAAGATGAAGAAGTTTGATGGCAAGGATCCGGTAAATTGGATACTACAAATGGAGAAATATTTTGATCTACATGTTGTACCACTATTACAAAAGGTATGTATTTCATCTTCATATTTAGAACTAGATCAAATTTTATGGTATAAAGGGCTTTGTTCTCGTAAACAACTTGTTACATGGTCAATTTTCACAGAGGAAATGATAGCACATTATGGGGATACAAAGAGCAACACCTTCTTTAGAGCAGCACCACAACAATTCGAAGAAAAAAGAGCAAAAGGGCTTTGTTACAAAGTGGAAAGCAAAATTATGGCAACAAGGAAGTCTACCACTCACAACTATAAAGATGGAAGTGTTGTTTCTCCTATCCTTCCACAACCTACAAGGGTTACACCACAACAATTGGAAG